>UCOK01014555.1:0-13547 GCA_900474325.1 Synergus umbraculus | reverse complement strand
TTGTCATTCTTAACACCTTGTGCGCGAACTTATTCATTGACAGTTCAAACAAATTCCAGAAGATTGTTGTTCTAAGCACCTGGTGGGCAACCTGGAGCACCCTGGTCGTCGGTTTATCATTGCAATTTTTTTATTTTCAGAAATGGTTTCTAATTTGGTTGTTGGAAATGATTCTGATGAATTTTTGAATATCGTTTAAGTGTGAAGTTGCACCAAATATTCGAAGCCTCCTACAAAAATAAACGCAGGGGAATTATACGATCTGAACTTGTATTCTCACACACTCTCAGCCATGGCACATGGACTGTCGACTATCTAAAGCGTTTTTCTGATAGGTTAATCTTTAATTGCTAATTACTCGTTAATTATGCATTTAATCAAATTTTTTTATTGATCATTTTCGATTCAGTTTTTCACGAGGAATCAGAAAATATAAATATGTTTTTTGAATACTGGGACACCCTGTATATATGTAGTTTTAAGGTTTTTGTAAAACTGAGCAATCAATCTTTAAATATTTATGAGTAATTCACATTATTCGTAATTTAAAAACTATGGAGAAACAGACAAGCAGAAAGGAAATATCAATGTTTATTTAGTGACTCTATGAACTTCATCCCTCAGTTCCAGATCCGAAATGTTCTAACCCACAGACTTGCACAGGTGGCAATTAATCTTTTATTGTTAATTTTGAACTAATTTCAAATAAACATTCTTTTAATAATTTAGAAATTGAGGCGCTTTATATTAAAAGGGCCTCCCTACAAGAAAAGTCGGATTGAAAAGCATTGCTTCGCATTCAGGAGATTTTGTATTGAAGTCCGCTTTTCGACAACTTCGCATTGGACCGGAAGCCAATACTTTTTAATGCGATAGTTCGTATACAGGGTACACCATGTTTTATGCGGCTAAATACGTAAGTGATAAATTCTACGTTCAATGCGAGTTAATGCGAGACTTCGATCTTAATTCAATTGTACTGAATACAATTGAATGCGAAGTAGATAATTCGTATTAGATCGCATTAAATCGCACTCAGGAGACTTTGTCTTAATACGATTGAATGCCGCTTTGCGACAACCTCGCATTAAAAGTGCAAAATTTCTTAATACTTTTGAATACTTTTCAATTCGAATTTCCTTGTAGGGCTATTATCTATTTTTTCGAAAATGATTTAGAAGTGAATTCTTGTTCATCCCGCCTTACTACATAGTTTACAGTGCTCAAAACGCACTAAATAGGTATATTGTATACTTTGTCAATTTTTTTGAAAGATATTTGAAGTAATCTTTTTTTTTTGGTTGGGGTGAAGTACGTGAAATAATATTTATCTGGTTTTTTAAAGTATTTGAAATAATGCAGATAAAAGGAAAATAAAGAATAAACGTCTGTTGACAGGTGACAAGGCTCAGGTGCGCCATCTATCACTGAGGACTTTACTTCCCGATACACACGGCTATATGACCTACGAAGGAAGCACAACCCACCCCGGATGTTGGGAGACTGCAGTTTGGCTTGTCCTCAACAAACCTATTTACATCACCGCTCAGGAAGTAAGATAGTTTTGTCAAACTTATTTACCCCTTTGAGAATACGATTGGCTGGGCATAAATTGATTGTCGACTTCTCTGTCCAAAGTTGTATTCCCTGAGACAACTGATGCAAGGTCCGGTCAACGCACCAAAGGCACCCCTCGGGAACAACTCCAGACCACTGCAAGGACTCCACCACAGAACTGTCAGGACAAATATTGATTTCCACAAGGTAAAAGGAATCCCAAGTTCTACGAACCATGAAACTATTGTTAGGGACAACTTGGAGCTAAAAATTTTTCAAAAAGATACAAACAAAATACTTTACGTGGATTTTAATCATTCTACGTAGATATGCTTGTGTATCTTTTACACTATTAATTTCAATATTTTAAAACATCGAGTTCAATGCATATATGATAAAAATCACATAAAATATCACTGAAATAAATAATATCCTTGTATTTCAAAAAAATTTTGTCAAATTTTTGATTTTGAGAAATCTGAGAAATCAAACAGGATTTCAAAAGATTTTAATGGGGTTTAAGATTACTAAAAATGTTACGGGATTTCTGAATGAAAATGATTTGAGTCCCTCGAAAAATTTTTAACTTCACTGGACTCCCGTATTAAACTCCATGAAATCTATTGAATTTGATTTGTTCTAACTTACCTGATAGAGTTTGAAGCTTGAACAAAATTTAATTTTTAAACTCTTCAAGAGCTCAAAACAGTTCAAAACTTTATGAAACAGTTCTTAAATTCTGAACTTTGACATCAATTAAAATAATGTTAGAAAAGATTCGGAACTGTTTGAAACTTTTTTAAAGCAGTCGAAAACTTACCGAAAACTGGTCTAAAATAGTTCGAAACTCTATCAAACATCAAACTTCAAACATCAGATGACATTTGAAACTATTTGAAGCTTTTCTGAAAAAGTCAGAAATTGTCTGGAAACAGTTTTAAACTTGCCTGTAGCTTGTAACTGTATGATATAAAATTTAAAAATTCTGAGAAATGGTGACAGAAAAGGTCCGGAAGATTGTGTAACATTTTAAAAACTTGTCTGAACTCGTATCAAAATCCATAACAGAAAGAAATATGTCTGAAATAGTTTAAAACTTTTTTACAGTCATTCGAAACTAAAAAAAATAATCCTAAAATTCTAAAGAAATATGATATTAATCGAAACAATTTAGAACAGGTAGGCAAATGTTTTAAACTCTATAAAGCAATCCTTAAACTCTGAACTATGACAAATTTAAAAACTTTAAAAAGGTCCGAAACAGTACGAAACATGTTTAAAGCTGGTTTGAAATCGTTTCAAACTTGTCCAAAATACAAAAAAAAATCTGAAAAAATTCTGAAGGAACATAATATTAAGTTGAATGTTTTAAAGCAGGCCCACAACTGTTCGAAGCGTGTCTGAAAAAATTTGACACATGTCTAAAACAGTTTTAGACTTAGCTTAAATAGTTCAAAATGCTTAATTTAAAATGTTTAATTTTAAATCTTAATAACAGTTCAGAAACAATTCGAAACTGTATTTGGTAGAGGTCGAAACGAATGAAAAATATATTGCTCAAATTCTAAGGCAATCCTAATCTTACCTAGAAAAATAATGCCAAACCTCTTGAACCTGTTCCTAAGAATTTGAAACATTTTCGAAAGATTAATAATTTCTTAATTTCTTTTCTGTTAAAGCAGCAGTCAGAAGCCAAATGTCTCACAATGGCCAAAGACATGAAATACAAAGGTAAACTGAAGCTTTCTTTTTCAGAATCAATACTCAACATCCTTTTGATGAATAACATAAACTTTCCCCTTTGCAGCCAACACATGGCGAGACGTTGGTGATTCCCATGCTCGGAATATTTACTGAGATTGGCTGAATGATGACGCTTGGCTTTTTCGTCCGGACGAAGACGTCAAGAAGTCAAATTGTGAAGAAACGACGAAAAAGTTATTTTTTTATGGGGACTTCGAGTTCGATTGAGTGCTATTAATAACAGTCGTACATGATCGAAAAATTTCAACTTTCACAAGCTGTGGAAAAATAGTGTAAAATACGAAAAAAGTAAACAGTTGGGTTGTTCATGTATGATATGCGTATTGTGTGTTTCAAATATACGTACACTGTTCGAGTTACTTGCATGTAGTGTAAAATACATAAATTAGAACATTTTGCGAATGAAAAAAAAAGAAAAAAAAATTGGGAACGGATGCAAGTTCCTGTACGTAAAATATACAATAGAAGAATGAGGATATTGGTTTAAAAATAATGTAAAAATTGTGTAAAAACAGGAATGAAAGTATATTACAACAGTTTCAACTAATAATCAAATGTTTGTATTTTGCTTTTCTCGTTTTTGTATAATTTAAGGGTCTTGGGTCTACATTTTAACCTGAAAGTCGTCCTCTTCGTTTTTAACCGTGTAGTCGTACTAATTTTTAAATAGGGTGATACAACTACAATTTATGTTTTACAAAACCACTATTTACTATTTACTAATAGTTACCACAATCACGTATGGTTCTGTTAATTAAAATCTTAGTTGTGGATACCACAAATTAGTAGTTGTACCCTATTTTACTATTTCTATGGTGAGGGCAATGTTTTCAGGACCATTCGTAGTCAAGTAAAAGACAAAGTCATTCATAATTCTTTTTTTAACACCCCTATAATTTAGACTATTTTCATACCTGTGGGAAGGTTCCGCATTTTAGTTTTTTGAAGCTGCAAGGCACAAAGGTTAAAAGTTGACTAGCGTTTGTGACAATTATGGTGGCGCTGAAACACGAAATCCAAGAAATCACGCTAAATACGAAGTTTGCTTAGAAGATCCAATAATAACTGTGGAGATAGCGCCACTGTATCCCTATACTATCCTCCTTACAGACATTTACTTTAATCTGTCGTCAACACATTTATACGCAAACTACAATAAATATAACCCATATTCTTTTGATGACACAATTTTTCTACTTCATAGGGAGTAGAAAGTACTTTCTACTCACACCGCTTGAAAAACGAGATTGTGGGGCCGCTCCACAGACATGAAAATAATTCGAAATCATGGGGTTTTGGTAAAAAATCTATTATTTTTATCCTTTTTGTGTAAAATTAAACAGTTTGAAAGTTAGTTACTCCGAAACAATCAGAAAGTTTCCGAATCATTACGCAATTTGTATGCGAAACAGTTACATTCCGATCTAATCCGATGGAAACTTACAATTCGAAACAATCCAAAGTCCATTTGTAGTCAACTCCTGTAATTCCTGAAAAAGAGGGGGGTCTTCAGGAACGGGAGGATACAATTTGGGTTCTTTATTTTTAATCGTATTTTGCAAACACCTTCTGAACAGTGGGTTAAAATAGTGCAGAACACCTTTCGGGTTCTGATTCTGTAACACGCTTGTCACAGGGGTCCCAGTTTAAAAAATAAAAAGAACACCTTCATTGTTTTGGTTGTTGGTCCTAAGAAGAACCGATTGTGCGATGCTCTAAAAAGGGCAGTTGAATGTTTAGAGGTTCGTAATGGTGCGAACCTCTAAGAACAATTGCCTCTTGGTGGTCGAAGACCTCATGATTACGGACTTCATGCTCGGTTTTGGAAGTGGCGAGTTACTCTCCCTGGGTTGAAATCGTACGGCCGGGTTCACAAGATCAACCCGCTTGATTTTGGATCTCGCGGATGCCTCTTGTGCGGTGGTATGAAGCAAAATGTAGGGCTTCGTAAGGGTGCGTGACTCCCGCACGATGGGCACACTCTTCTTTGGTGAGACCTTTATCGGAGATGTTCGTAGCTCCAGAACGCCATCATCGCTTCCTTCGGCGATGGGGGCTTTATCGGCGAGACTGCGAACATCCGTTAAACAACGGAACGCCGTTGTTTAACCGAAAACAATCGGGTCCGAAGATGTCGTTCTTTGCAGGTGGAGTGACTGGTCGGCGTGGCACTGGGGGGTTGCTCAGGATCACCCGCGTCTTCGGCACTAGGAGACGTTGCTTAATCAGCTCGCCTTGCCAATACGGATAGGGAACCGCGATCTCTTCACCGGGAAGAGCTGTCCGTTGGACTTCTAGGGCCTTTCGGATTTTCTCCGCGATCCGTTTTCGGGGAGCGGGTCGGTTTGTTTTAGGAGGCATTCAGCATTTGAGAGGGATGGGATTAAAGAAACAGGGCGATATCAAGGAAGGATTCCGCTCGGTACACCGCTTAGGTTCGGGTCGGTACTCGTCCGAGTATACGGAACACTAAGAGGATACCGTGGGTAATCGTGGATTACACCGCACGGGGGAAAAGTAAGGAAAAGGGAATGTTGGAAAAAAAGGGGTAAGGATAGGATTCTGTTCAGTATACCACTTTGGTTCGGGTCGGTACTCGTCCGAGTACACGGGAACACAAAGGGGTACCGTGGGTAATTGTAAATTACACCGTAACAGTGGAGAAAGGGATAGGAATAGAGATTCGGAATGGATGAATAATCACTCAGTTCGTATACGTTTGAACACTAAACTTAACTCCGAGACTTCAAGCGCGATATCAAAGATGTACTCGATCTGCTATCGGACCGTAAACTGATTTTAGACAGGCTAGAAAGTGTAGAATTTATAATAGCCGGGTGGGGAGTCGATGGTGGGAGCGCGCGATGTGATTGGCCCGCTCGAACCAATAAGAAGCGCGCTCCCCCCAATCGCCGGTCACCCAGTGCTTGGAAAGGCCCAAATGAGGAGCGTTCTTCAAGCTTCTGAGTTTCTTAGTATTAAAGACCGTTATTTTCTTTAGTCTCAGAATTATTTTTAGATTCTTTATTTAGAATGCTTCTCAGAATGGGTCGAACAATTGATGCTTTGGAAAAAGGTTTGGCTTGAGATAAAATATTGAATATTGTGGCGGACGACACATTCAAAATCTATTCGAACGTGTAATTCGAACGAATTCGGTAATCCGATTTAATCATAATTAATCCGAATAGATTTGGTCAATTCGAATTAATCAGAATATATACGAGTTTCTTAGTCATTTGAATAGATCATATTCGGATTGACCGGATGCACTCGAATTGAAAGTTCGGATTAAATCATATTTACCGGGGTCATTCGCATTGAAAGTTCTGATGAATTATGATTAATTCAGAATGACCAAATTTATGCCGATTGATGCGGATTACAATTTTGGATTGATTTTTTAATGGAAATCGGAATGATTTAGATTGAATACTTCATTCCGATAAGGTCGAATGAAAAGTTTTGGTTCGGATACAAATTCCGCAATGTTTCGTATTTATTCGGAATTAATTTCCAATTCGAGACTTTCATCAGGGTGTTGAGTAAAATGAAGAAATCAAATTTTGAGGATAGAATTTCGATTCAAAGACCCTTCAGCTAGGAAAAATGATATTGAAAATGTATATAATAGATGACTTCGAGTATAGGAACCATATAAAGGCGAATCGATAGAGCCGTAAAGTAAAGCTTATTATATATAAGAAGAACAATTTAAAACAATTTAAGTCAATAGCAGATAAGATTCTTTTTATAAGATTATTTTTTCAATAAAATTCGGTTTTATTGATTATAAATCAACTTGTCCAAAAACAAAAGCAATAGTCTTATTAAAATTGACAATATGGAAATTAATCTAAAATGGTTTAAAGTATTGGCTTCATGATATCAATAATCCTGGACATTTCTTGTCCAATGATATCTAAGCACAAAGGATCCAGAATTTAATTTTCTTAAAGGTGTTGGAACCAGTTCTGACATAAAAATTCTATTTCCTCATATTACTCAACAGATATTGCAAATGGATGTTTTTTTTTTATTTTGCTTTATAGAACTTCGGAATATATGAATGTACACCTAGTTCAAATATTTGTTGAGTAAAATGGAGAAATCGAGTTATGAAATTAGAATTCGGATCCAAATAGCTTTAAGAAAAATCTGAAGATTCGAAATAAGAACGTTCGTCAATTATTTTATATCCAAGTTACGTTAGTCTAATCAAGTGTTCATATATTCGAAAACGAAAAAGGACAAATAGAATGAAACGTTTGTTTAAGAATTCAACAATCCTCAAGTGACGGTCGTAAATTTGGTTAGTAGATAATCAAATGTGTGAATCAAAATCGAATTCTCTTTCGGAAATTGTACTTTTTCATATTGTTCCACTGCTTTCTCTGGGGGTTGTTTATTCTTGAAAAACAAACAAGCGAGATGAAGGGAATCGCACAAAAGCATAAAACAAGCGAGAATATTACTAGAAACGTAGCATAGCAAAAGGAAGAAAAATCTTCCACCGCTTTTGTATATATAAAGTACCTTTAGGCGTCAATCTAGAGAGTGTATAGAGGTCAAAAAAAGGAATGAATTGTATTATACGAAAAGAATTAAATAAAACAATTGATGAGAACAGTGGTTAATGAATAATGATAATAAATAAACATATCGTTATATTGTAGACCTTGTGTTTAAATTCACTTTCGAACCTTGAAGTAGCAATTAGTAGTCAAAAAAATTTATTTTAATTTAGAAACTAAATTGGAGATTTATTATTTATTCCAATGATTTTTATTTCATTAAGTTACAAACTATATCCTCCTAAACGCTTGCGTGCACACTTGCATGGATAATCATGGGCCTCAAAATTCAGAGCAATTTTTTTTCTACCGTTTATTTCTAATTAATTTACTTATGTTTAATTTTTAATTCTTATATACAGTAAAACCTGGATTTGAATCCCTTTGATTTATGTCATTCTGAGCAGCTGGGTTACTCCCAAACATACATGAAGGAAGGTGAGGAGTCGAGAAGACAAGCGCCGCGAGATCGACAGTTCTCCGCTCGGCAATAGCATAGCCTCAAGTGGGCAGTACCCACTAAGTCAGTTAGCTCTAGTTCGCAAAGGGAACACTGGTACATACGCCACTGACTTAAGAGCTGCTCGCTCCCTTCATATGTATCAACTGATCAACCGAAATTCGACAACAATCAAGGTTCCAGTGTAATAGATATGGAGATATAGAAAAGATGGATTGTCCTATTAATTAACATATTTGGCTAAATCGGAAAGAGGATAACGTTCAAAACAGCACTTGTGTTTAATAGTTTTTATTCCTTGGTGCATTTTACGCACCAGAAGTACAACACGTCTTCATCCCACTGCCTTTCGACCCAAAGGGTAAGAGTCAGTATGGCGTTGCTACGCAAAATGGAGAGTAGGGATGACTTGCATCTTTTCCACTAACGGACGCAGAGTATATAAATTTCTAGATGGAAAAACATGGTGTAGCAATAATATCTATATGAGAGTCAGCAGTCAGCAGTGGGACTCGATGCCGTACTAACACCTTAGGATAGAAAAAAAGAATTCAAAAACTTTCACGGCATCGGAGTCTTACTGCTGTGGTCAGCTGAGTTAAAATTACAATTTCTACAATTAATAAAAAAATCTCGTCAAATTCTGACAAGAGACAGATTTATTTATTAGAATGCACGTGATGTCAACGCAGAGCCCAACGGCACGATAATGAGTCGCAGATATGACTGACTTTTCGGAAAGGTGGACGCGTCTACCGAATAAAGGTGCAGTCCTATGTGGGCAGAAAACGTCGGCGTAAAGCAGAAACTCATGAGAGTGAAAGAGACATACAGATCTGCTTATCTCTGTCACTCTCATGAGTTTCTGCTTTACGTCCGGAGTCTAAGAGTCCAAACTGGTCTTGATAGTTCGAGGGTTCAGAGAAGTCGACGTTGACGATTTTGAATCTAAAATTAGAATGAGTGACTTGATCGAAAGTCGAATATAAAATTCCACTCAAAATTTTAAAAATTTTGAATAGACACGATTTTATTAGACATAGTAGAAGAGAAAATCATTTTGCACCTTGTGAGAGGTTTTATCCTTCGTATTTTTATAAAACATGTTAAAAATGTTATATGACAAATTAAATACAATTAAAATGAAAAAAATAATGTAACTTAAAAGCTGCAGAAATAAATTTGTTTCTTTAGAATAACACTTATTTTTCCAGAAATCTTGACGATGCTTTGTAAGTATCATTATTTGATGAAATAAACCCCAATGAATAAAAAAGTAATCAAGGTTATTGTCTCAGCAATTCAAGTGAGATTCACGCGGTCACTTTGCTATTATTGATTCATGATGATGATTAACGTCAAGCAAGTGGTCTTTCATTTCTGCATTCAATCATATCGGAATGCATACAGTGCGAACGTTTCGCTTTGGCTTCGTGATTAATGGCTAAAATTTAGAATTCATTGAATACGAATGATTCAGCGGGGTAGAAACACAGAAAATACGAATGTGACGAGGTTTAACCAATCGATAGAACAAATAATTTCACGTGTTCACCAATCTGGAAAATTGCTAACTTGTGGGACGCGAGCTCGAAATTTGTGAAATGCAATTTAACAAAGTTGAATAATAGTAAATGATAGTTCAGTACACGTCCAAAAATCCTTTTCATAACATCAAAATTAAAAATTCGAATTTCGATCCCATCATAGTGGATTGAAAGTAGCAGTTTCAACCCTAGGGTTAAAAGTAAAAAACAACTGAACCGAAAGCATCTAAAGTCGAATTTTCAATTGATGTTATGAAAAATAGTATACGTGATTTGTGAAATTGTCGTCTTTCGCCCTTTGTCACGTAATATACTATTTCCTAACCCGCAGTTCCAAAAACCACTTTTTACACTTAGTGTTCGGAACTCTTCTTTTCAAACCCCCCTTTTCAATCAATTTTTATCACCCCATTTTCCAAACTCACTTTTCCCACCAATTTTTAATCTCTTTTCCAAAAAATCTTCCTATCAAATATTCCATACATCTAAAAACAACATTTTCTCATTCTCTTTTCCAAACCTTCAGCTTCCCAACATATTTTCTCACTCCATTTTTGAAGACCCCCTTTTCTGCGAAATTTTCCAAACAAACTTTTCTATCCAATATCCCATATATACTCCACTTCCAACGGCTGTAAACAACTAGCTGTTTATTAAGAAGTATCCAACGGTCCACTCTAAAATTTTTAAGAGATATTCTTAAAACTATAACGAATATTTTAATCCTGGAAAAAATGATTTTAAACATCCATTTTCCGTAAATGCCATTTATTTAAAAGAATTGCACATTTCTTATGTAAAAAAAAAAGGAATATTTTTTCATTCATCGCTATTTGCAAAGTGTATGTAATCGTCGACTTTACCTTAAACTTTCATTGTTTTCCAGTAAATAGTTTACGAGCTGGAAGATTTTTAAAAATACCTAATTTTTTCTACTCCAGATGTTTAAACACTTGTAACTTGAAAAGTTTGCATATCATAGTGAACATTTTAAAAATCCAAAAAAAAAATGAAAGAAAACTTAAATTAGATGCCAAGTAACGCACGATATGAAGAAAAGTCTGAAGATGAAAAATGTTTCTTTAAGAACGCCCTATAGGATTGGCATAACAACTTTTTGAATTTCCTGAAAAAATCGAAAATTCAAATTTTGAGCCAAATAACACGAGATGCAGAGAAAATGATACGGAACATAATTATTGGTCTTAAAAAGATCTACAAGTTCTCTTTTGGCCATTTTTCAATAGGATGAGTAGTTTTCGTTTTAATCATGAAAAATATTGTTAAACAGAGCCGAGCGCGAAGCGCGAGTGCCCTGAGGAGAATGTGCTCCTTAAGGTCGATAGAACCTTAAGTAAATTAGTTTTCGTTTTCATTCCATACCATTTTGTAGTAATTTAAATAAAAATAGGTGCAAACGTCGCGACGCTCGTAAACATCGTGACGCTCGCAAGCGTCCCGAAGGGCGCAAACGCGGAACACGGAGCGCTCAGCGCGCCATGTGTATGAGAATGTGCCCGCGAAAGCGGGCAGATTTTTTATTCAATAATTACGAACTTAAATAGAAACGCGCCACATTACCAAACAAGGTAGGATAACTTGACGCAGGTGCACTTTTTGGAAAACTCGTTAATTAACTGTTTTAATTAACTTTAATTAAATTATCTCTATGCATAAAGCATTGAAAAGATATTGGCCTAAACAAAATATATTTTATTACAATATTTTACTTTATATTGGAATTTTAATCTTGCATTTTCCTTTATGTGCGCCGCATTCGCCGCCGCTCCCCTATGCACTTGTGTTTGATGCGATATTTTTCGTAATAAATGCTTGGAATCATATAATATAAAACGCTGGAATCAAGATGCCGAGCGCAAATCTAGACAGAAAAACGCAATCAAATTACGGGACACCTAAATGGTTTCAAAATTAGTCACTTTTCGCATTGTATATATGGTACATGGAGGTGGTAAAAATTTGTTTGTAAAGCGGAGTAAAAAATTGAGATTATAGAATCTTGCGAAATTGCATTTTAAAACGATGAAATTGATAAAGTTTTGTGCGACATACCTATCGCCGCGTAAATGGAAAGAGTGTGGTCATAAAAAGGTTCACGTTCATAATTCAGGTTACCGCGTTCATAACTGAAACATTTCAGCTCGCAAAACGGAAATACAGTGTTCCGAGCTCCCGAGGCACACGCTCCTCCGGAAATTTATGCATTTTTAAAAATACCGGGACCCTCTTGGAATGTGAATTGTTGGAAAAATTGTAAAGAGTTGCATCCATCCAGAAAACAATGGTTGACTACATTCAAGGTCTAATAGCCTGCAAATCTCATCTCCATTTCATTAAAAGTCTATCACTTTTTCAATTTATTATTGAATATTTCCAGAGAACAAGTCAAATTAACTTCCGATTGCATTTCTGTTAAAAAAAGAAACACTTATAAAAGGAAAATTCCCTAAATCTGGTTATGTTTCCAGTGTGGTTGAACCATTTTTAAATTGAAAGTTCTTTGTGTGAGAGAATTTTTAATTTATTATAACCCTAGTGTAACGGCATGTCACCTATTGTCATAATCAACAAAATCGTTTGATATTATATTCATTCATAATTCAATATTTTTGTGATATTGGTAAAAAATTATTTGCAATAAGTTTGCAAATGATTTTTTTCATAAAAAAGTTAATGTTTTTCTTATTTTTCAAAATCAAAAATGAAAATGCTTTCTCGAACTCGAAATGATTCGAATTCGAAGATTTCTGAAATTTGAATAAATTACTCGTGTTTAATGTATTTCGTTGATTTCTTTTTATTTTTTACCTAATTTTATACGTAATGCAGGATTTTGTGTCAAATAATTATTTGACCTTTATTTTCTAAAATTGCGACTCTTGAGCTTGTAGTACACCTAACAGGTAAACACTTTTATCTCTATTTAACTCGAAATAACACATTTATGAAAAAAATAGTACAAGTTTTTCTATCAAAGTTCTTTTCTCTATTCTTATACAACTTACACAATATTTAATTAAAAATTTGTTGTTTAATAGTCTTTCAAAGTATAAAAAATGTATCCAGTGAAAAAAATTGATCTTAATTGACCGATTTGTAGCCGAGATACTGGCCTCAGAAATAAGACGTTTTTATAGCGATTTAAAATTTCCGTTAATCTATTGGCCGAACTGCCTATTTCGCACTGCGCAGACTCTGCCGGTCGGCAATCTGGCAGCACTGCAAACGGTATTATATTACACTCGAAGTTCCAAATCCTATTCTAAAAAATCTGCCCGCTTCGCGGGCAAATTCTCATCGCGCGCTTCGCGCGCGGTTCGCTTCGCTCGCAAAATTGAGCGCGCCTGCGGCGCGCGGGGGGCGAATATAGTTCGATCGTCGCGCTTCGCGCTCCGTGATGCGCGCTTCGCGCGCTTGCGCCCTTCAGAACGGCTTGTTTTTATTTAAATTACTACAAAATGAAGTAGGAACGCAAACGAAAACTAATTTACTTAAGGTTCTATCGACCTTAAGGAGCACATTCTCATCAGGGCACTCGCGCTTCGCGCTCGATATTTCATTTAAACCTCGCGCTCGGCCTTGTTTAACACTATTTTTCATGATTAAACCGAAAAGTACTCATCC
>UCOK01014551.1:0-29684 GCA_900474325.1 Synergus umbraculus | reverse complement strand
AGTTAAAAAGGTTGTGTTAAAATTTGAGACTGATCGGTTCAGCCGTTTTCGAGAAATCTTGATCACCGATTTTGAAAACATAGTTTTGAGAAAAACGCGTTTAAAGTTTCGAATACTTGTAGGTAGCGCACTTGAAGGTAGCGCGCTGTTGATAGCTGTAACTTAGGTTCTGGTGCTCAGATCTCTATGAAATTTGGAGAAAATAATCTTAAAAGAATGTACTTTAAGAAAATGCAATAAAAATTTTTTAGATTTTTTCGACCAACACAAGTGTATATAACCCCTTAAGTTAACTAGAATTTTCGGTTAAATATTTAAATGGATAATTTAATATTTAAATCTAAATATTTTCAATTCGGAATAATCAGATGATATTATGTTAGTAATTACACATAGTCCTATTATGCTGCCCGATTAGCATCTTATTATAATTTATTTCATTTTATTCAGAATAGAAAAACTGACCAGGGCCTTGTCAGAACCCTATTTTAAATGGGGCAATTTCTGCATGGGACTCTGACTGAAATTGTGCAATGTCTTGAAAATAATAATTGAGCTTGTATGAGATCGTGAGATATAAATAAAATAAATATTCTGGAGAATAACATAAAGTGTTGCGAGAATCGTCAAGGTAAATATAACGATCATTGGTTTTCTTGTCGAGCATGTCTTTAATGTGAATCGTTGGCGACAACGACCACATTCGTATCAAAATGCGACTTCACAGAGTTCGAGCTGCATAATCGTTGAGATCGCATTCTCATTCCTTAATCCAAATAGCTGCGCCTGTAATAATCATAATGAACCTTCTTAGTCGTCTGTCGATGTCAGTGCAAGTATGGAAGGTTTCAAGAAACCAGAACCAGTTTAAACCGGTTGCCTTGATCGAGATGGAGTGACCAACCGTATCCCCAGATCGGATTCAAAATTGATGTCCCTTTCATGGTTCGGCGTCGTGGAAGTCCGATCTGAAATACCGGGTGTTCGTGAACGACGCCAGGGTGCCCACAAATGCATACAATCATACATAAAAGTTTCGTTTCGTGTACCTTCAACGATTTCAAGCCACCTTTGGCACACACTTGTTGATGGAAGATACAAATACAATAAGGGTTTTCTCCTGCTCTGCAAATATGCTGATCATTGTTGTGAGCTTGTACACAAATCGATGGCAGATCAGAAATTATGGGGAATCGTGATCGCGAAATGATAACGATAATGATAACTATTCCGATAATGATATATGCATATATTCTTGTGCATAAACAAATTGCACAATTTACACCTAGTACAGTGTATTATTTTTTAATGAATGCGACTTCTGATAAATGTTATCCAGTATGACGTCAAAGCATGATTGGAAACATGTTTATTTGTTCGGCATAGACTTAATTGAACCCCAAGTTATCTACTTTTAAAAAAAATTCTATATACGAATATGCTCTCGTCTTTGAATCGTAGATAATTGAATAATTACTAGAATTAATGAGCGAGCTCAGTGGTCGAGATATACTGAAGCGGTCTAGAATTTCTCAATTAGAGTAGAAGAAACCATTAATTCATTAATCCTGTAAAAATTTGTTGTGCCCGCATAAAATGTAATTTTAAATTTAATGGAGTTTGCCGAGAAGGTCAATAAAAAAATAATAAACTAGCTTGAGGGTAATTTTTGTTATTCGTTCTCATCACTGATGAACTTTTATGTTGTATGTATTTTTGAATCGTCGGCAACATCTTTCTACTTGCTAACCTTCTCGGGAACGGAAATGAGCCAGTAGCGATACCGTCCACTCAGAATAATGAGCGGCAGGTACATAAACTAACACATGAATCACTTTAAAGTACGATCATTAAAAAAATAAGGCTTGTTTCCAAAGTTTGTTATCCTTCTCTCTGGAATCTTTTATTGTCCTGAAACCCGTAACTGAGGTTAAATACAATTTCCGTTACACTTTGTAGCTATAAAGCACGCTAACATTGTCTTATATTGACTGTATGCTTACCTATTTATATGCAATTTTTTAAGTTATATTTTAAGTTATATATTAAGTTAATAATTAAACTGCGATATTTATGATATTTATTTACATAAAGTAAATAAACATTTTCATATCTCTATTAGAAAATTTATATCTCTTTACGCACTGCTAAATCCAAATTCTTCAAGACTGTTCAAAACTTGTTAACAAGCTTAAGGATTATGTTATCTGTAATTGTATGTATCTGCAGAGGTATAAAAATTGTCCTCATTGGATATGTGTCTAATCGATTAGTAGTATTTCATCAATCTTAACACGTATTTGGGTCTCTTATCAACCAATTCTGTATCAGGCCATAATTTAACGTTGATTCTTTCAATCATGCCGCGCCTATATATCTTAATGCCGCAAGATATGAACTGCGACTAATTAGCAAAGTTCTTACCAGAATCTGGAATTTTCAGAATTCCTTTGAGTGCTTTATATATTGAGATTGCAAAATCGAACTTACATAATGCATGAAATAAGCCACCACTGAAACTGCGGTTCTTTTGAGGTGACTCACACTGCATGTGGCTTGTATTTGCTCGTATAATGTAAATGACTGGTCGGTTCTGCATTTTTATTATCGAGGAACTGAAAGGTCACACGAGTACATGCAATGGAGAGCACTGTTAACTTGCAAACCGGGAGTTATGCTTGCAACTAATTCCGTGGTATATGCGGGGGAGTGCCAGGAAAAAATGTTCTGAGATTATTTTTTGAATGTAAATTTTGTACATTACACGAATTGCTTACGTATCTTGATAAAGAAGTGGGCAGCCGAAAATTTTCAGTCGAAAACTTCCAGTTGAAATTCCCAGCAAATATTTGAACAAAAATTTACAACCACTCAACTTGCCATTTCTTTATCTGTCACGTCAAGGGATTTCGACATTTTTTCCTGACTTGTAGTATTCCTGTAGTGATAGTATTCCTCTTAGAAATAAATTGCAGTCACAAGAAGCAATTATTAATACCCAGCAATTATTAATTCCAAGTAATTTGTTGTTCTCTCGAAGTTATGCCAGTAAAAGTTACATAGAAGTAAGTTCGTAGTACATTATTTTCTACGAGTCTACATGGGTACAAAAGGCTGTTCAGTCGGAGACATAACGCGCGATTATTCGCTCAAAAAGTGTTTTCTTTTCAGTTGCTCGACAGTGCCAGGTGAAAAGCAAAGTTGGACCATATATCACCGCGAGATAAAAGTTTACTCACGACCGTTACGAGAAAAGAGTATCTGGAGTACGTAAAATATCGCCGGCACCATGGTAGAAAACGTGTGCGTCGCTTTTGCAATAAATACATCACCTTCCATTAGCGATAACACAAGCGCTAGAAACGTAAAATATGCACAGAAACTCGAGAGTAGTCAGAGAAATAATTACTTCTATCGAGACATTGTAAATCTGTTCTTTCAACTTAGAACGAGAGGAAAACTGCACTCTAATCTTTGGCAGAGGTGTGAGATTGGTTCAGGAATTTTTGTACCACCTATGGAGATTTCACCTATCCGAAATTGCGAGCAGACTCGTATAATAAAATGAAAATGAAGATTAAGTGACCTAATTTGATTGTACGTTACTCGTCTTATGAATTAATTTGATTCTTCGTTTTTATCGATTCATGAGAATGGGATTGTTTGCATAAATCACAAGAATTCGTAAGGACACTGGGGAAGCATTACGGAACAGGATAGGGAAACCTTCTTGAGATAACGCATGGAGATCGAGTTCCAAGGGTTTGACCCTTCATCGTCGATTCTTGCAAAGGGTGTCCAATTACTGGAAAGGTAGCGCGCATCACTTACGAGCACCAGGTTACATTTGCGTATTAAGTTGTCAACGTCAACTTGCTGGTCCTCCTGTTTACTGAAATATTTATCTTTAGGATTTGTTGCGGTTTTGAGGGCAATGTCAGAGGAGATGTGTTTGATCAAGAATCGAGGTCAATTTTAACGAAGAGCTTTTGTTGAAAAAACTTTAAACTTGTAAATAATTGACGTTATCAAGAGAGTGAAGTCTTAATATTTCCAGCATCTAATTTAATTCTAACTTCTATAGTAGCCTCCCGTGTGGAAATTTTGTAATGGCGCTAGCTAGGCCCAAACTAGGACAAACTTGGCCCCAAATTATTTTTTTAAATAAAAATTGAGAAAAACATTTATAAACGTAGAATTATTTATTTTTAAAGAACATTTGAAAAACTACATTGAAAATTACTGAAACAGATCTTTTATTTATCCAATTCTTCTAAAAAAATGTTCTTGAATTAGAATTAATTAATATGTTATAACCTAAATATATTTTTTGAAGTATATATAAGAACTTACTTTCGTTTTCGTTCTGCAACCTTGGAATGTTGCAAATTGCTCGATGCCTCCGAACGTGTCGAGTACTATTCACTTTCGACATTTTTAATAATATAATTAATAATTAAAACTTCCAAAACCAAAATCGAAAAAATACTCGCCAACATAATCACCAACCAACCTATTTGTCAATTGTGTTCAAGACAGATGCACAGCCAAGTTAATGGCGCTGCAATCGAGCTAAATGAAACAAAATTGGGCAAACATTTGGCAATTTCCACACGGGCTCCTTCATTTCAATTTTTTCAAGATTATTGATTTCCTAGAGAATTATACATAAAATCGATATCATCCAGAGAAATGATGAAGTCCGAAGTGAATTAAGACCAAAGGCTCATGCAACATTGAAAGGCTGCTGGTCTTCAAGGAATTGGTAATCTAATTTCGTGGCGTATTGTTTTCACGTAAAATTTCTTTATAGCCGTGGATTGATAGATGGTTCATGAAGACTTGATGTGTAAAAACCTTTCCAAAGTGATGCATTATGATTAAGCTTCGGATGAAATTCATACCGATGTTAATATTCGAGTTCAGGTGTCATTGGATAAGTAATGAAATGTCCATTGTCATTATGTCAGTAATTAGTGATGAGTTAAATAACAAGGTGGCAACATATCAGAGAAGTCAGGGAAAATAGAAATTGACCTTTAAGGGTTAATGGTAGCAATGACATGTTGCAAATTGGGTAAAAGGTGGTTGTACCGGGATATTGAGTTGAAAGCGCGGAAGGCGGTGACATTACTCTTTGAATGACCACGGGCGCAGAAAGGTGGAATTTCCGGAATGTCTCTCGGTCATTAAATCAGATTTCCGAGGACGAACACCGATCCTTTTTCTCCTTATTCGACATTCTACTAAATCCCAATGTCCAAGAGGCGAAATTCGTTTCTCGAAAACGACTTACGTTCTTTCGATGTCCGCTCCGTCGAACCTGGCTCGATTCTTTTTTATCTCATTTGCCGCGATGAGCGCGTTCGGAATTAGTCCATGGGCGCCTCGTCAGTCACGTCGCATCCTCCTCGGAACCACATCGAGCGGCTTCCGAGAATGAGAAGCAATAAAGTGCCCGGGTAAATGACTTTACCCAGGTCGAGATTTTTGCTGCTAACTTTACAAGTTGAATGCTGGGTAAAAGCCGCGACGAACCCTTTCTTTTCTGTTGAGATCCAAGATCCATAGAACGCTGTTGTTTATCCAAGAACCAATAATCCGAGGGGGTGAGAGGATCCAAACTAAGCGTGACGCATCCGCCTAATTTGTGCCCCATTGTTAGCTCGTTTCACGCTGGAAACCTCGGTGGAGTCGGTGCCATGGTATATAAGCAAATCTCGTTATATAGGCAGGTACTTGAACCTTAGTCGAGAAACAAACAAACACTCTCCAATGTTTGGTTGCTTTTCCAAGCGATCAAAATCCCACCTGTGCTTGGCTTAGACACGAACTGATTGAAAAGATCGAGGAAAATCGAAGTGTTGATTATCTCTAGACTAATTTGTTGTGAGGAAAATTCTTTTGCGCTAATGGAAGATTGCGTATTTTATGAACAAAGAATTCTTAGGTAAATAGAGTCTTGATTTTTTTGTAGTACGTCTTTGTGTAAAATTGTGTAATTAACTTCAGCTCAGAAATGTGAATTTACTTGTAAAGCTCGTACAAGAGAATATTATAGGTACAGAGAAATCGTTTGAACAGATGTTACAAGAAACAGAGTTTCAAGCAAACAGGAACGAAAAGCACAGAGATGAAAGCTTATTAAAACTCTACAGTTGCTTACATTATGAAATAATATTGTAACTTCTTCTCTTTTATGCTCTACATTCATATGAAAATATTATCTCTTTGCGAGTATAATTGTTTTACATTTTTGTCTTAAAGATGGTACAAAAAAAAACTAAAATAAAATTGTTTTGTTTTTTGGATGATAAAATTTATGTAAATCATATATTGAAATAGCTTATTATAATTAGTTCAATATTTATTGTTTTATGTAATGCCTTTAATCTTTCCGCTAATACTCGCTTCTGTCTGACCAAAACTCTCTTTATCTACTTGCTGAATTATTGTCACTTGTCCGTACTTTTAAATTTGAATACCTTTAAATAATGAAGAGGTCAAGTAGCGAAAAGTTAAAAGAATTGAGTTTAGTGACATTTCGTGGTTCTAAAAGAGGTGTTTGTATGAAAGAATGAGGCTGAAAACCAGGTAGGCGGTTGCGTAAGTTCAACATCGCTGGAACGTCGGAAATCAGAAATTAATTGAACTTTTAATATATGCATGCAAGAGCATACTAACGATATGCTCCACGAAAGTTTTTCCAAGATTGATAACTTCTTTGATAATTTCATTAGCGAGAAGTAAACGGTTTCTGTAATCCGCTTAGTCGTTCCGATGACAAATATCCGAGCGAGGTAAAGCACGCTACGTAACTCTTTTCTTAGTCAAGGATTAAGAAATCTTCGTTTACACTTGGCAATCACGTCTGATTTACTTCGAAAACGCCGTGTGGAACTGTGAAAACTCCAGTGGACGAATGTCCCTCGTTTTTCAATAAAAGCTTGCTACGTACTTGAGTCGCCAAGAAAAATTGCTACACGGTCAAAAACTTCCGGATATTTAAATGAAGATAAAGGATTCTGTTTTATTCTGTTGTCAGAATACAAATCACCAGTTCTAGATCAGTAAGAAACTTTCTTTCGGTATACAATTTCTGCATAATACTATATGTGTTTACCATTTTTACAATTTATTGTAAGTTTCGTGATGTCGTTTTTGGTAGCGTGTATTTCTGAGTCTTATTTCGGTTTAGCTTGAGGCTAAGCATAGATTTTGCGTTGGTGAGAAAGAAAAGAGGGATTTATGGGGCTGTACCTCCATCGTACATTTTTGGTATTCATGGAATAGCGATTGCTTCGATCACTACCAACAGACAACGCGAGAAATACGCTAATTTTACGGGAACACCCTACTTCCCTTGCTACTGTTTTTGCATTCCACCGTTCCGCTTATTTAAATGCGTTCGATCGCGCATCCCCCGTGGTACGTGCTGAATGATTTTACGAGGAAATGTTGGATGTGCAACTTGCTGACAGGCAATCTACGCAAAATGCTCGGTCGACTTAAAATTGATGACGTTTATTCGTCTTCAGGATTAATTGCCTCGATTTTGAATGTCGAGAGCTGAGGGAGGGCACTTCGATAAATGCAATACAATAGTGATCGACTCATCGTCTAAATTGGTAACTTTAATTCTGATTGGAGGTTTAATTTAATTAATAGCTCATTTCTTTTAATCTCTCCCTCATCAAACATCACCTTTTTCTCTTTCTTCTTTTCTCTATCTCGTTTCTTATTTTATTTCTACATTTAAAATTTACCCTTTTCCCATTTTCTCTCGGCGTTTTGAAAACATGCAATCCATACGCCAAAGGTTGTCTGTTCGTCTGTCTGTAG
The DNA here is from genome assembly GCA_900474325.1 of Synergus umbraculus. Lineage (NCBI taxonomy): Eukaryota > Metazoa > Arthropoda > Insecta > Hymenoptera > Cynipidae > Synergus > Synergus umbraculus. Next base: position 21,842 of record UCOK01014551.1, on the reverse strand, counting down.
TTACCTTCCCTTACTCATAAAACCACTCCGGTGCCTGATTAATGCAAACTCCATCTCATGAAACCCCGTTTACCCAGGTACAACCCACGCACTTTATAAACCATTTTGACCATTTCCAACCCCCTCGCTTTATATTCAGAGCCAACTCTATCCTACCTAATTTACGCATATGTGCACACATTCATATAAATATGTATACGTAGAAATTCACGTATACCTTTAACTAGAAACGTACATCGTCATCTGGTCCTCCATTCTCTCATTGTTAGATTCATAGAACTGAAACATCCTTACACAACTTCTGATTAACTCAAACAAAAACATTTTTTGATGTGTCAGAGTTCATGTTTGACATTCTAAAGTTCAGGTCATTTAGACAACTAAAGTTTTAACCATCCGGTATTCTACGCAGTTTTGACCTCTGACATCGAGCTCCCCACTTCCGACAACTAGTGTTCCGACTTCCTTAGAATTTGTATAGTATCGTCTCTCATAACTATATATTTTAATTATACGTGAAATTAAATTCATCGTACTTTTTCGAGTAAAAATATTCAAGTATTAATAAATTGACATCACTGATCGATTCACTAAAATTTAATATTTTACTTTTACCCAGCTTTATTTTAAAGGTTTTTAGTTTTTCATACTACTTTAATAATAAATGAAGTAATACCTTTTCTGATGTTATAAAAGTTATATAAGTTAAAAAAATTAAACATTAGTATGATTTGTCTGCTTTTCAGAAGAATTTTTTACATTTTGTAAAAATAATTTGACTCGAGAGCATGTTCAATCCAATTTAACAACTGAATACTCATCCTTAGATTATAGATTTAATAAATCGAGTTGTAAGATGCGAATCCTAAATTCTTGCTAATTTGAATTTTTAAGGGAATAAAAATGACTCTTAAACACCACGAAGATCAGTAAAGATCAATTCTTTATACCTCGACAAAAATAAATTACCCATTATTGGGAAACCCTACTGTTTCGCCGAATCCTCATCTGTGGAAATAATTTTAATTGGATTCTTACATTGTGTAGAAACTAATTAATAGAGCTCGACACTTGTAAAACGTATCGAAGTATCAAGAAGCATCTTTTAGAATGAATCATATTCTTAAAATATTCAGATGAATACAATATACAACCCGTTTTCGCATATAATTAGGCAAATGAATTTATAATTTAATTAGGGAATCAAAAAATTAACTCGTGAGAAGAGTGAATACTGAATACAAGCTTTTATTAAAATTTAGGATGAAACTGGTTGCCAGTGAAACAGGCCATTGCGTTTGTGAGAATGGTACATTTTTGTTATTTTAACTTATGAAATTCCGCAATTCAGAACCTGTCTCCAAATTCCTACGTGGCTTATGACTTGTCTCGTCCTCTGCCATTTTCATTACGAAGTCCACGGATTGGGACAACCGGATGAGGTTAAGTTATTAGCCATGTGGAGTGCTGGCATTAAACAGGAGAACTCCTCTTCACGTTTGCCATTGCGGTTCTCCGACCTTTAGTGTGGCGCCGTGTTTCAGCCAAATTCAAGTTCATCAGCAGCGCTTCATATACATATGCATGTGCTTGCCTTCAGGAATTGGTATGAAATTTAAAATACTCCATCTGACATTGACATGGAAATGGAACAGAAAAGGGTGGAAATCCCTGGACTAGCTTTCGCCTGCGGATACGCTTCAAAAATTTAGACTTGTGAAATTTCCTGAAGAATTCATTAAAAAGCACGTGAATGTAAATCCTACAACATTATGGGAAATTCTACAAGAAGAATTCTGTCATACAAGTTAAAAAGACACTTATCTCACAGACATTAGTGTCTTTTCAACTTATACACTGAGAAACTCTGTGTTAGAAAAATTACTAATATCGATAGCAAGTAGGGGCAAAATCCCAAAATTGGGACATTTTAATACAGAAAATAATAAATTTTACTAGTTAAATAGGAAAAATTACTATTGCAATAGTAAAATTTATTATTTTCTGTATTAAAATGTCTCAATTTTGGGATTTTGCCCTTACTTGCTATCGATATTAGTAATTTTTCTAACATAGAGTTTCTCTCAATGTAAAAATCTTAAATTTTTTATGGACGTTTTATACACCAGAGAGATATATACCTTAGTCAAAAAGATTAAGTTAGGTGAGACAACAGAGAGACGGAGCGGTTTCATTGCAATGCGTGAAACTTCTTTTCCCAGAAAAAAGTTCGGGTCTCGTCAAGCGACCGACAAGAGCGAACATGAGAAAAGCAAAAGTCGGAAAGGTGGCTTCGTTTGGAGGTTTGCATTGCTCCAAAGGAAAAATACCTAACACGAGTCTAGAAAGGTTAAACTCTGCAGAGCCTTGGTTTTGCGAGTGACAAAACAGAGCAGAGAAGAACGAATTTTCTAGTCCTCGTTTTCCACTTTGACGTAGCAAAATGCGTTCTGTATTTTAGTGGCGTTGAACTGAACAGCAAATTGAGAAGTCGGAAGGGGAAAGGAAAGCACCTCGATTCCACACTAACGCGCTCAGCATTTGTAAACACTGCGACTTTCGACTTAGTTGAACTCAGAGGAAAATTTGTAGACGATACGAGGGGTGCGAATAAGCATCAGAAAGTCAGAGAATGTTGGCTCGTGAAACTGAGATATTCCCAGTGGTACCTCAAGTTTTTAAATCAGTGAAAGTCATTTAAACTTTGATGTTCTCTACGCTTGTCGCTTACACTTTACTCCTCCTGCAAGTTCCTTCCCTCATATAATTCTCCTTATTTCTTGGTTTCTCCCCTTTGCGATTTTGGTGTCCCTCGTCAGATGTATTGCACAGTTTTCCAAATCGAAATATAAGGATTAATAATTTCAAATAATTGTTCATCAGATTCATAAATTTCTTATCCACTGGTCAGGTTTGACCTCATTCTTCTTGCTTGACTTGAAATGAACTTGATCAAATGTCTTAATCAAATTAGACATTTCCAAATACCTGAATCTTTGTTGAACAATCCTGGGAACCGAATGTAGAACCAAGGACGGCGAGATTTGATGCGAACTGTGAATATATTAAATGGTTCCAACTCTCTACACATCCACAAGTCTGGAAGCCTTTGAGAGTGTAGGTGCCTGGTTTACAGATATAGAGCCGAGTAGAAACAAGGGTGTCTAGTATGAACAAGGGTGATGGGATGCAGCCCAGTTTCCCTTCTCGACCCTGGTTCTGGTACTTCGTGTTTGCGTTTACGCGTTGTGCCGTTAACTCTGGCAGCCGAAATACTAAGTGGGGAAGTGCAATCGCGACCGTCGAATACACTCGCCCGAAAGCCATCTAGACTCTGAGAGACGCGCCATTTGAATACGAAATTCGAATACGCTGACGAGCCGTGCATACATCGGTCTACGTCTGTTTGAACTGGTCCCTGTATGGTAATGTCTGGGCTGCTGAAACTATACGCATCAAATACGCACTGTCAGCGCTACCTCGTACCAGAAGGAAGAATAGCGTTGAATTCTACCCAAGATGATGAGAAGCTCCTGAAATCTGTTTCATCGACGTCCTTCTTAAACCAATCGCTGAATGGAGTACGCTACAAAACGAAAGCTCGATTTATCCTACCAGCGGAAAAACATTTCAAGATAGCGAACTGACTCCTCTTGGAAACGATGTTGATGGAAGACCGAAACGCGGAAAATACTGTATCGTATTATTTACTTTTATAGCAGACGCAGGACTCCAAGGAAGAATGACTATCTTATTTTCAAGCACATACTCTGCCTCTGCTTTATACAATTTGCAACGCTGATTCGCTGATCGAATGATATAAGGCTAATGCATATCAAGAAGTATTGATGAAAAGATTGCCATTTGCTAGCAACCGAAAGCCATATTGCAACTGAGACAGGTTTCGATACTTTCACTTGACTTTGAGAAATTCCACTGTAGACATAGAATCGCGGAAGGAAGAACTGATTGTGGAATAGGGGAACTGTCTGTAGCAATGAACTAACATTGTCCCTGTCTATACTTTCATCTAATGTCTATAATCTTCTCTTCATCAATCATCAAGATGTCTCATTTTTCCAAGTACAAGTATTAGGAGTGAAGGTTACGATGTAAGACTTCCAAGTTTGCGAAATATTGTCTCATCTGCATATTATGTCCATCAAGAGCAAGACACTAAACATGTACACCTGCAAATTCAATTTTGAGACATTCAGTGGAAGCGTAAACGATACGAGCGAGTAGTCACCCTTCCCTTTGAGTCATGTGTGCCTTCCTTCTTTGCAAGTTCAACCAACGGGAAGGTGCAGCAGGGTTTTGCTTGTCAAGCGATACGCCTGAACCGTCACTGCATATACACACGTGCGTATGTTTCTAGGCGAGAATGCTGTTCTCTTTTTATCTTCCTCGCCACGGTCCTCCTCTTCTTCCTGCTTCAGGAAGCACTAGACCGCATCGTCGTAAAGGAGGGGCGGAGGCTTTTACTATGGGTGGTACCCTACAAGTATGACGATATGGCTCTTCGGTACCACACTATATACCATACCATACCATACCTACGCACCCGTAGACGTAGAGTATACTGACATTATTATAGTTACTGACGAAGCTCTGGGCCATTAGCCTGATTCGAATGTTGCAAACTCTTTACTTCCAAGGAAATACGAAATAAAATTCTCTCTTTTACCTTTCATGTTTCATCTACCTACATACTCATGTGACCTTTCATCTTTCGTCGTAGCCACCTCTGCATCGAGAGAACCACATAAAAGCTGTCGATTTTTAACCTTAGAAATATACTCATGGTAATGGGAAATCCTGCTGCTGCCTTCGCGTCCCAACCTTACCCCTTTTCTTTGCTCCTGCGAATTCCAATCAAGGTCGTGGAGCTGTGTACGGTGCCACGAGTCGGAAGCGGTCATTCCTGTTTCTATTTCTTGCTATACTTTTCTTCACCGACATACATTTCAAACTCGAATTCTTTTGAAACCGCAATTTTACAAGCAAGAAAACTGAAAAGCCTTTTGCAATTTCAAGTATGTCACAAAATTTCTCTATGGTTAGTTAAACCAGAAAAGTTGGAAGCTTGAATTTTTGACAGATTCCAGTACACTTTTCTTTATTATCTTTGGCTTTTCTTCAGCCAGTTCACTCTCGGCTTATTCCATGCGGACAGTTGCATATTTTTCTCAAGTTATTTTTATGAAAGTCGTATTTCACTTTATATCGAGGGAGAATATTCAACTTTCAAATAGAGAATGTAAAAGTTAATTAGAAAGGGAGTTTAAGAAGGTGAGAAAAGTTTGTCTGGAAAGTGAAAACTTTCAGAAAATTTGTTTTCTGGTTTGGGGGTCGGTTTTCGTAAAAGACGCTGGTCAGTAACAACCAACAATAAAAAGGTAGCTTTCTCGTGCCATTCATTCCCCTTTCCAGTGCTCAGCAAGTCTCTGCTCTAGCGACAAACTTACTCTGAAACTTGGCACTGCTCTAACGCTCCGTAGCTCCTTGCTTACAGCAAAGGAATGTAGATTGTGTTAAACTTTATCTCCGACAACTTCAAGTCTTAAAGTTCACTTTATTAAAGAGGCACTTATACCACTCGAGTCGAACAGGGGTTTTCTAAAGTTCGCTGCATCGCTGTAAGAACATCTCTTCTCGAAATTACCTATTAAACTCCCATCAACTGGGCAATGTGTCATTGATGAAATGTAGATACCTAGAAATGGAGCCAAAACAGGATGTCTACTGTACGAGAATTTGAGGAAATCCGGGAATTGTCTGGGAATTGATAAAAGTCTAGAAAATCTGGGAATTGTCTTTGATTTTATTTTTGATGTGATAAGTAGATTTCTGGTTTGAACATATGTACTTATCCCAATAATTAATTTAAATATTTTTATTTCATTCCCTTAACTTTTTTAAATCTCTTGACATTTAGTCAAATCCCTAATAATTTCTTAAAATCTCTTGAATTCTTAAAAATTCTGTAGAATTTCTTGAAAATTCCTGATTAAAAATGTCTTGAAATCTTACGGAAATCCTGAAACTATTTGGAAACCTATTTCTCACGTATTATTAATAAAAAATTTACCTTTTCACCTTCTCTCTAAAATTGAATCAGTCACATTCCACTGATTTTCAGTGACTCTTTTCTCACGATTTTAATCAGTGAAAATACACTTAGAATCAGTCAAAAGTCACTGAAATTTGACTGGTATTCAGTTAAATTTCACTGATTCAAGTTTGGAGAGTTTTTTAATGACAATAGATTTTATTATTTAAATGATAATAGAATTGACATTAATTTACTCTTCACACATTCTTTTCAACCCAGCTATGCTATTTTTTTACTCAACCCTTTATAACCCAAGCCTAGAACCAATTAAATAAAAATTAAGAAAAAATTCAGAAATAATGTATGATGTCGTGGGAAAAATCTAGTCACCCTAAAAGAGAATAATTAGATAAAGATTTCGTCTCTATATATTGTCCCCGCAACGCTCCTCTCAATAAGATTTGATACATAAACATATCAATATTAAATATTGCCAATTCAATCAGCTTTCTATTTTTGAAACTTCTGTAAATTGATAGAGACGAAATGAAGAGCAACTTGTCAAGTAGTGTCGGTGGTTCGAGGGATCGATCGGGCAATAATAATTATTCAACTGCCGTTGCCGGATGAGTTAGTAGAGTAATATTGCGCGATATAGGAAGGAGCTCGAGATACGATTATACATTTTCAGCGATGCGTTACTCAGGAAGGGCAGATTACCGTAATGAACCCTAGCAACCCCTCTGTGCGGTCCAACGAGTCGAAATATGGACAACCATCCACGTCCCAGCGCGATTTCAGTGCTCCTCGCCGAGAGCTTCCATCTCTCGATTCTTTTGCCGTCTCCACCGTCTCTCTACCTCCTCCCATCGGATTTCGTCCCAATCAATCTGCTGCCGTTGATCTTGTACCAAGAATGAAATTATTATGCTACAGAAACTACGTGCCAGCTATGCGAGCAATTTCAGTTTCAATTTCACCGCCACATCCGGAGCTACACACGTTTATCGAAATGAAAATTCTCCTTTCTGCGATATGGATTGGCCCAACCATTGCAGCGTAAAAACATTTGCGAACATATTCAACATCCAATCATACGTTCCAGGGAAGAACAGGACCGAGAGCAGGACAAATGGGAAATATTGAAATATGGGGAACTGGGTCATGTTAAAAGTTGACAATCGGAAATTTATTCAAACTCATGGATTCGGCCACAGAAAAAACTTTGGTTACATTTTGTTGCAAATAAAATTTTCCTGGGTTAAAGTTTACACGTTATTTGGCGAAAGTTTATCCTACGATGGAATACAAACCGTCGTCTGCTACGTCTTCGGTAGCAGTGCGAAGGACAACAAAATGAGTAAAATTGAGCTACAAATTAGAACACCAGATTTTAAAAAAACATGTTACTTGTTTAATTATTATTTTTTAAATAATTAGACTTGCCGTGGACGACAATCTTATGGTTAAGAAGATCAGTGAATATGGCGACTCTTCTACAGATGTCAAGTTTCTAATTATCAGTAACGAAAAATATGTTTTTATTAGTCCGAGATAAGTAAAATTATTTTTTTAATGAAATTGAAGTAGGTACAAAGCTTTTTAAAATTTTATGTCTTAATATTCCGACCCACTTTATCCATACTTTGTTGTTTTTCTCACTGTTGTCAACCGCATAGCAGACGACGCTTTTTCACTGAAAAATCATCCCGAGACAGTTTAAAAACACAAAATTATCTTCTTTTAGTGTAAAGTTTATTCGACAAGGTTAATTTTTGTTGCAGCGAATCTTTACCCTAAAATCGATGTAAACTTTATCCTTCGTTTTTTCTGTGCCAATATGGAATGAATCAGATGGAAAAATAATCATACTCTTAATAATTGCCTTCTTTATTAAATAATTAAATACAGATTGCGAAATCTTGCAGCGAACTTCCTAGTCCTTGATATAATAGTGAAAGAGTGAACTTACATATGTGCATTTACACTCGTATTTCCATTAACCCTAACTTATAACCCCATGTCAAGTTCTCCCATCGTTCTCCTCTATATTGCGATGTTAATAAAATATGTGATATTGCATGAACAATATTAGACGAGAAGATCTGAGGACGTTTAACTCTAAGATAGCATGGGAACCACCAAGTGTAGTAAAAGTGTATATGTGTGTGTGTGTGAACTCTAAAAGAAAACAGCTTATACCGTTGCCGTCTTGTATTCGCTATTCTTGAAGACGAAAACTCTTTACTTCCTGAGTTTCGTCTGTACATATGTACAAGTATGCGCTTATAACTTTCTGTGTCGCGACTCAACAGCTCGAATTTACGGAACTTTTAGCGTTCGATCTAGAAAAGTACATACTCATACATCTCGAAGTTTGGAAAACTTCTTGTTGAAAATATCTAAGAAAATCGGGAAATTTGTAGTTGAGCTTCTACACGTACACGTATAAGACGATTGGTCACGTAAAAACGTGATAACTTTAAAAAAAACACTGTGAGGATAAAAGGAATAAGAATAAGAATAAAATCCCAAATTTTATGATTTTACTTAAAATTACTGATCCTTAACAAATAATAAACAAATATACCATCTATTCTAAAAAGATGATTGAGTCGAAGTCGAAATATCGTAACGCCTATTCCGCACTCCTGATTCGTTGTGTAAGTATCGATAGTGATTTTCGACAATCGATACTTGCGAATCGTAAATTCCGCGTGAATTGAATTTGAAACTTTAATTTGGTTTCGTTAATAATCATTTTGTCACGAGTCTAAACTCGAAATACATTGGAAATCTAGGAATTTTATTGAGGAATTTTCAAGAAATATTTCGATTTTTAAAAGATGTTGTGGAATTGTTATGGATTTGATGGAGTTTTATGATATTTCTAATAATTTACATAAAAGTATTTCAAGAGATTTTTCTGATTTTTAAAATATTTTGTGAAATTTTAAAGGATTTCATGGAATTTGATAAGATTTCTGATGATTTATGAGATTTTTAAAGTTTGTCATGGAATTTCAAAAAGTTTCTAGGAATTTTTAGAAATTTTCATGTATTTTAACGTAGAATTCAAAAGATTTATGATTTTGAAAATTTTAAGAGATTTCAGGATATTTCGTCAAATTTTAAAGGAATTCCTGCAATTTTAAGAAAGTTTAAAGAATTTTAAGGGAATCTAAATATTTTTAAATTATGAGGAGTTTAAAGAGATTTAAAAATTTTATTAAAGATTTCCACGAATTCAAGCGATTTTTAAGGTATTCTGTGAAATTTTAAGGAATTTAAAACTTTTTATTTTAAAAGATTTCTAAAAATTGCGAGGGATTTTATGTAATTTTTCGATATTTCTAATAATTTTAAAAGGTTTCAAGACATTTTTCTGATTTATAATAATTTTCAGGGATTTTAAATATGAAGGAATTTCAAGAGGTTGCTAGAAATGTTTAGAGATTTTTACTCATTTTAACATGAATTTCAAGAGATAAATTATTTTGAAGGTTTTTATGAGCATTTTTTAAATGATTTTTAAGTGATTTTTACGAAATTTAAGAGATTTTTAGGATATTATAACGTTTATGTAGAATTGTATGGGATTTTAGGATATTTCGTGAATTTTTAGAGATTTTGTATGAATTTTAACGTGGATTTCAGAAGATTTATGAGTTTGAAAATTTTTCTCGAATTTTTAAGGGTTTCATGGAATTTGAAGATATTTCTAATACTTTTAATGGATTTTAAAGGATGTAAACGGATTTGAATTGTTATCATTGAATTTAAAATAATCTCAAGAAGTTTCTGAAAATTGTATAAGATTTTCACGAATTTTAAGCGATTTCACAAGCTTTCAAAGGTTTCTTGGAATTTTTAGAGATGTTTACGAAGTTTAACATAGATTTTCAGAGATCAGAGAAATAAAATATATAATAAATTATATAATATTGAAAAAGAACTTAAATGCACGCGTAGAACGCGCGTTCGTTCTTGTGAAGCTAAATAAGAGGAAAAATGAGATACCATTTTTATAAATTGAAAAATGAAAAAGAAGGAAAGAGTAAAAAAATAATAAAAGTAAAAGAGTAATAGACGGTATAGATAATAGATAGATCATCGTAATATGACTGAAGATGGTCGGTGAATTCTTGTGTGGAGCACGCACGCCGAGAGTAAGTATACTTGTATTTTTCGTAAGGTAGACAGCTGTACGAAAGAGGTAATCAATAATGACTTAATGTCCTCCAATAACGGACACTATGGGTGGCTCGAATCTTCCTTTGGGCTCCTCAGGATATCTTTCCTTCTTCGCCTTCATGTACCTGTGTTATTTACACGGCCTTTTTTTTATGTAACGGTATTACCGCGCACACCTACGCATTCTAAACCCTTGAGCTCTTGAGCTCTTGAGCATAAATGCACTTACAGAAGATTTTTCCTTCCTCATGCAGCATCTCCTTTCTCTTCAACCGCCGACGTTTCTGAATCACCATTCCGATAAGTTGCATCTGAATAGGAACGTGCGTAAATACAAAACTCAATTTACTTCTTCGACATTACAGAAACACATAAAAGTTATTTTATTACTATCCATAATGAAATATTAATCACTGAAACAACCTTACGTCATCTAACTTTTTTCAAACGTGAGAAAACCTGGAGGAATAACATCACGGAGTTACATCAAGGAATAACTTGAAGGTATTAATAAACGTCAGTGGCTTTCTGGATTAAGTTTTGATTAATTTAATAATTTCATAATTTCATAATTTCATAATGCGATTACGTTCCAATTGACCTCTTATTTTCAACGAGTAATTTCGCAAATTATCCGGAAATAAAAATTTCATTTTAAACGAGGAAAATGGGAGAAAATAAGGGATTTTTTGATAAGGGTTAAACCGAGATCTAAATCAGCGTATCTTTGACGAATGACTTTATATGAAAAACCCAGGTGACGCAAACGAGGCGACGTGAACAGATTACTGATTAATCTTGCTGGCTGCACATAAAGAATTAGCTGCACGCCTGAAATTAATGATAAATATTTATGGAGCTCATCGGTATGCAAGCTCGATCGCGAATGTTGCACATTGAGCAGGCACTCGCCGAAATAATCATGGCTCGCTACCGGTTATGCGGGAAATAACTCGATCGGCAATTTCGTCTGTAAGCCGAAGATCCCATCGTTTATGGGCTGTAGGCTGATTATTATCAAACCCTCGTTTTGTCGTTTCATCGACTTTTCATTATCACTAGAACCACAATGGAATCGACTATCTTACTTAGGGGCACCAATTAGAGAATCAATTTGACGCAATTCTTTATTCATTGCTTCTCAGAGCTGATAATTTTCATTTCTCACATTTAAAGGGGTTTCTTGAAATTTTAAGGGATTAGGAAATATGCGCGCGATTATTCTGTTTTTTTTTTAGAGCTTCAAGACATTTGAAAGGCAAATTAAAAAAAACTATTCTGGTTTCATTATTTGCTATATTCACTCAAAAAAATATTTTGTGCAACAAAATATGTTTTGTTGGCTGAAATAAATTTTTGTTAGTTCAATAAAACGATTTGTTGGTTTAACAAAATGTTTTCTTGACCCAACAATAATTTGGTTGAGCCAACAAAAAATTTTGTTGCACAAATATCAACAAAATTATTTTTCTGTCCGAACCAAACCTTTTTTTCAGTGTTTGATTACTAATCTACTCTCTAAATCTGAATTAGTGAAAAGTGAATCACTAATTAAGTTTAGTGAACATTTTTACTAATTATTAGTTGTATTTCACTATTTCAATTCGCAGTTTTCAAATTTTCACTAAAGTTTTACATAAAAATAACTAACAATTAGTAGAATTTTCCACTAAAGTAAATTAGTGACTCACTTTTCACTAATTCAGGTTCAGAGAGTAGTTAGTTTTCTGAAAAAAATCATATTATAAAAAAGAGGTATTAATTTTATCGAAACAATAAGTGATTTCAGAGAATTTTTAAAGAATTTCAGAATAATTTACGGGAGTTTCAAGATTTTTTTAAGTGTTTTAAGAGATTTCAGTGAATTTGAAGAGATTCCAAGTGATTTTAAGAAATTTAAGACGATTTGAAGAAATTTCAAATGATTTTAGGGAATTTAAATATATTTCAAGAAATTTCACAAGATTTTAAATATATCAAGGTTTCCTAAAGGATTTTAAGAGTAATTTCAGAATACTATTAATAAGATATCTAACTATATTGTTGCCCCATAAACGCCTCAACATATAAAAATATTTTTATCGAAAATAAAATTGCCGACCAGTGCCTCGTCAGAATCTGATCCTAAAAAAAGTTAAATAAGTCAATTTCTACCACTTTTTTAAGATAGAATTATTTATCTGTATTTTTCTCATAAATAGTGGATATAGAATATTCTTCCTTATTTCATTTCATCAAAGGAATTAATTTTGTCATTGTATAAAGACGAAGCTAAGCATTCATACCAAAATCGTAGAAATGAAGCGTCAGAACCTAATCTCTTGAATTTTGAGTTTCGCGAGTATTTGGGATGACTTTTCTTCTCTCTCATTAACCATTCATGCTTGATTCTCCTGGTCGGGCTCATTACCAAAAACGGACGTTTACGAGGGCCATTTAACATACGATGAAATATAACCGGCGCCCATATGTGTTGGACATCGTTCGACCCACAACGACGAACGGTTAGAAATCGCAGGTACATCGCGTACCAACGGTGTTAGTATGTGTTACGTTATCGGTGGGTGGGTATTGGTACAAACAGCGTAATTGTGTATAAGTATAGGTGTAAGTACAGAGGCTCGTAACCACACTGTTGTAGATGGCCCATGCGTGTGACGTGGTCCAACTAAAGCCCTCATAAACCCCGCATTATCAAGTCAGTGTCATGGCAGTCTACCAACTGTATTAATTAAACCCTATCAATTGAACTGTACTGTTTCTACTGGATAAGAGTTACAACTTTTATCAGACTAAAGTTCACTGACAATTTATTTTTAGAGTCTGTGATTCATACAGAATACTACACTGTAAAAAAAAACTTGAATTACTTTAGTTGAAGTTTTTTACAATTACCGTAGCTGAATGAATATTCAATCAAAAGTTGTTGAATTTTCAACAAAATAGTTGAATTTTCAATATATTTCTAACAGTGTACTAATCCAAAAGCCATTTAGTATTATTAAGCTTTTGATGAGCAATTAAAAAAAAAAATGGTATCTTTTTTGGTAGAAAATGGTAGAATTTTTAAAGAATTTCAGAATAATTTACGGGAGTTTCAAGATTTTTTAGAGTAGTTAGATTTTTTTTCAAGTGTTTTAAGAGATTTTAGTGAATTTGAAGAGATTCCAAGTGATTTTAAGGAATTTAAGACGATTTCAAAAAATCGTCGTCTTTGGTATTCTCATATGTGTTGGACATCGTTCGACCCACAACGACGAACGGTTAGAAATCGCAGGTACATCGCGTACCAACGGGATGTATGGGATTAAAAAAAATTTGAATACTCTAAAAAATCTTGAAACTCCTGTAAATTATTCTGAAATTCTTTAAAAATTCTACAATTTTTTTTAAATTGCTCATCAAAAGCTTAATAATACTAAATATTTGGAACCAAAAGTCATTCAGTATTATTAAGCTTTTGATGAGCAATTTAAAAAAATGGTATCTTAAAATCTTTTAATAATTAGGACAATCTCATAAAATCCCTTACAATTTTAGTACAACCTTGGAAATCCTTTTAAATTGTACAAATTCTTCTAAAAATCATATAGGTATGTATAGAAATTTTTTTGAAATTCCTCAATAAAATTACCTTAAAATACCCAGAAACTTCTTAAAATTCTTAAAATTTTACGATAAAATTTAAAGTCTCTTTACGTTTTTATTGAAAATCCATTAAAATTATTAGAAATATCCTTACTTTCCATGAAATCTTGAAAATTCTATAAATCTTTTAAAAATTAAAAAATCCCTTAAAATTATTAAGATCCTTTGACTTCTTTTAAAATTTCTTAAAGTGTCTTTAAATTCTCTGAAACCTTTTGAAATCTCTTAAAATTTCTTGAAACTTCACAAGATTTAAAATCCCTTAAAAGTTCTTAAAACTCCCAGAAACCTTTTCAAACACTCTAAAAAAAATTCTATTAACAGTGAAATTACGTTCCTTTCAAAATGCATCCTTTGAAATTAAGCAGATTTCTTTTATCTGTCAAAAGAATCGTTTCACTGTTAAAAAACTCAGCTGCTAAGTGCAAAACGAAAATAATTTTACCAATAAATGATTTCTTTTGACTATGAAAAGAAATCCTTTAACTATTAAAGGATTGCACTTGTAGGCTACTGGGTGAAGTGCGTCTATTCATGAGTGATTGTACATTGTTTCAGTTTTAGTTTCCCTATTAAATAAAATAGTTTGACAGTAAAAGGATAACATTTGAAAGGAAAATCCTTTTACCGTGAAAGGATTTCCTCTCATACCAATTTTGAATAGAAAATCCTTTCATGGTAAAAGGAATCGTTTAACTGTCAATAGACTGTTTTTAGAGTGAACCACTTAAAATTTTACGAAAACCTTCGAAATACCTTAAAATTCGTTGGAATCTCTTAAAGTTCTTAAAAACCTCTTAATATTCCTGAAAATTTCAAAACCTTGAAAATCCCTTAAAATTCCTTAGCTTTAAAAATTCTCTTGAAATTTCATGAATTGTGTTAAAATTCCTAGAAGTCATTTAGTATTATTAAGCTTTTGATGATCAATTTAAAAAAATGGTATCTTCCGTTATTGATGTATAGAACCTTCATTAACTTCCGTTTTTACCTCGGTTTTTACGGAAGGAAAAAGGGGGCAATATAAAAAATAAATGTTAGACGAAACGATAAAATTGCAGTGGTATTTTTACAGGTAGTAAAATTTAAAGTCGAACGTTCATTTAATGTTGGTTGTTGCTAGTTTCGCAAAGTGCGAAACTGCTATCATCGTTTGAGTCTGCAGTTCCATTTTCGTTAGCAAACATCAGCTTTTCGTTGGTCTGTGAAAAGATTCACAGTCAGTTATACGAGATTATTAAACGAGGGATATGGACAGTTGGACTCTCGCCAGGCCTCAATAGAATATAGTGCTCTGTATGTACACCCAGAAGTGAATACGCCCTCCAAAATGAACAGATATGTAAATATTGAGGGCGAGGACCAAAACTGCAATACAGGCCACTACACGCGACACAGAAAGTCTGATTCATATATACATAGATATGTTATTAATAATCTAGACAGCGTTTTCCCTTCAGTTAAAATATTATAGTAAATTATAAATTAAACATTAGGTCTGAATCTTCCTTTTATAACCCAATTCGCAAATTAAGTTAATTATGGATAGATTCCGTGATGTTGGAATACTCAGAAACAGTTCATGTTTAGCCGAATATGATATCGCTGCAGAGCAAATCCGGTTGAAAAACATATTGCGCACCGTATAAACAGTAAATTTTGCATATCAGATCTCAAAGCTGGAAGCTGTTATTAGAGTATCATTTCGGTAAATTTATAGTAGTGAATAATTCATAAAAAAAGTGTAGATAAATCGTAAAAAGTACCGTTTATATACCGTGTACTGATTTTTTTTTTTTCACGAGACCTATAAGAACTTCAATAAAATTCATCAACACGTTAGCTCCTCCCATAACTGCAGATTCTGAGATCTGAGACACTGATCCTTCAGAGATCCTTGCTTTTTTTCTATCGTCTTCTCGATGGAAGGAGCGATTACGAGAGAACTTTCCGTGTGTATCCCGAGGTCTCTTCTTCTCTGTCTCGCTCCTTTTCCCTCGAACTAGCGCCGACCAGAACCTGCCAGTTTAGAAGGGACCTGTAACCTCGAGGCTATTAGGGCGGTCCAACTATTTGAACCTCACACCTTGATTCTGAGGCCGACAGGCACCTGCTCTTTTGGGACTGGGCGGTCCATAATTACCTGCCCTATGTTTCACCCACCGGTCCGTGCGTATAGATGTAATCAAAACGAATCATTTGAAAACTCAATTATGCTTCATTACATTTATTAACATCCTATACTTTTGAATTCGTATACATTTTTGCAAGGGTTCCTTGTATCTTTTCAATCCGATTCTTCTTCTCCGAATTTGTATTCGTGCACAAATTCATTCTCGAATTCGCATCTCTCACTCAGATAACGTAGAATTTAAAACACAAGAACGAACGAGAGCCCCGCGCGCGCATTTACATTTTTTTTCAAATTTATATAATTTATTATATTTTATTTCACTAATCTTTTAAAATCTATGCTAAACTTCATGAAAATCTCTAAAAATTCCAAAAAGTCTTTGAAAACCTGTGAAATCGATTAAAATTCGTCAACATCTCTTAAAATTTTCAGAAATTTCTTGATATTCTTTTTCATTCAATAATAACAATTCAAATCCCTTTCATATCCTTTAAAATCTATATTAAAATTATTAGAAATCTTATCAAATTCCATGAAATCCTTTAAAATTTCACAAAATCTTTTAAAAATCAGAAAAATCTCTTGAAATACTTTTATGTAAATTATTAGAAGTCTCATAAAACTCCATCAAATCCGTTAAAAATTTCACAATATCTTTTAAAAATCGAAGAATTTTTTGAAAACCCTTAAAAAATTTACAGCTTTTTGAGAAGCCTTAAAATTTGACGAAAACCTTCGAATTCTTTATAAATTCTACAAAATCTTTTAAAAATCATAAAAAACTTTTGAAATTCCTCAATAAAATTCTCTTGAAAATTTTTAATTTCTTATTTAAATCCCACAAAATACATATTTTAAAAGTCATAAAAGTACCTTGAAGTACGATTGAAATCTGATCAAAGTCGTGAAAAATTCTAAAAATTTCCAGAAACTTCTTGAAATTCTTTAAAGTTCTACAATAACATTTAAAATCCCATTATCTCCCATGAAATCTTTAAAAATTCCAAAAAATCCCTTAAAATTCCTGGATTTTCAATGTATTTCGAGTTTAAACCCGTGACAAAATGATTATTAACGAAACCAAATTCAAAATTTCAAATTCAATTCACGTGTGGTGGAATTTACGATTCGGGAAGTATCGATTGTCGAAAATCACTATCGATACTTACACGACGAATCAGGAGTGCGGAATAGGCGTTACGATATTTCGACTTCGACTCAATCATCCTTTTAGAATAGAATAAGAGAACTTTCGACTGGACATATATGATATTTTAATTTTAAACTAAAGTCTATAAACTCTGGAGTTCTAGACTGTAAATCTTTGTCGAGCTAGATATAATTTTATGCCCTGAATATTGGCTGAATATAATTTGCAAATGCTTAACTGAAGTGTCAGACGATTTTATCTTTTTTATCAATCGCGAAATATAAATTTTCTATCTTTATTAAAGATCGGAGTTTTAAGTTTGGAGTATTCAAATTACATTTTTATTCCGTATTAGGCTGCTATATGTCAATCATTTGTTAAATTCTTTAACAAATATATATTCCAAGACACTGTTTTCGACAGTTTATATCACAGCATCACGGGGAGGTAATTTAAAGAATAGCAAATTTCTCAAAATACATTAGGATAGTGTAAAACAGACAGTTTTAATTTATGGAAATGTGAATGCTATTACAAAATTCATAACTTGGCTATTGCGATGTGGTTTTTCGCACGATTGTGAATACAAAGTACCATGTTACGCGGATCATAAAATGTCAAGAAATAACCGATGGTAGAATGAAGGTGGAGAATTAATCCTTGGAAGTCTGAAAACAAGCGTGACGTGATATTATTTCAAGAAATAGTAAAACCTGTAGGAATTTCATTGTTAAGTGAGAACTAAGCATTTAACGACTCAGTTTTTTAAGTTATTGCCAATTCTTGTTGCAGTCGCCTTTTTCTTCTTTAAGAAATAGTATGCATTCAAGAAATCGACCTTCTGTTTATTATGGAAGTTCAGATTTTAAAAGATATTGTCACTTGGCTTTAATCTCTTTACACACTGAGAGAAATTTTTGGTTGTGCCAACCAAACTTTTGTTAAACCAACCAAAGTTTTGTTAATTCAACCAAAACTGAGATTTTGTTGGATCAAATGAATTTTCTTGGTTCAATAAAAAGTTTGTTGAAAGAACCAAGATTTGGTTGGCACAACCAAACAATTTTTGTTGCTTCTATAGCAAAAAAAAGTTTTGTTGCCCGCATCAAACATTTTTCTCAGTGCAGAATCGAAAATAATCGTTTAAACCAATATTAATTTAATTGTCGAAGTAACTCTTTATCCTTTGCCACAAAACTTAAATAAGCTATTTACCACAATGCCATTGGTCCAGTAAACTCTGAAGTAATACCGCCTTCTGTATCTTTCTGCGGTCATAAAAAGACGTTAATCACTTCGTATACGTTTACTTTTACAAGTAAACTTCTGTGAATGAGGCTATTGTCACTTTTATCCAGTGTTATATCGCGTTTTTCTTCTCCATCCAGCGGTACCTGTCGTAAACGATTCAAGAGTTCTCTTAGGTTTGCGTGCACTCTGTGAATAGAGATATCCCAGGATTAACGTGCAATATAAAAAGACGGACCGAGCGCGGACGTATCGGATAAAACAGTCGTTTCAGACGTCTAATTTGCTGTAAAAAACGAACGTGCCCGAACTCCGTTTTCCAACTGTGTTGGGAACGACGGATTAGCATAATACGACTTTAGAATTATTGCCCGTAATACAACTTCACTATATCTCTTCATAAACATACATGTATATACATATATACATATACGTGTTTCATTTTGCTTTAGTGTATCTTCCCTCTTGTCTTTTATCCAGACCTGGTTCTACGTTTCAAAAGCCAAAGCTTTTACTGCTTTATAAGCCATACTTTTCCAAATCCACACTTGTCGTATAATTTTCCATTCAGATTAAGAGAAAAATATTTTTCCACATAAAGAGACTTTCAATTCAATCATAATAAATTCAATCCAAAGAATTCTGATAAAAACAATCTTCAATTTTCTTGTACTCCTTGGCAACCTTATTTTGACCTTCCCATAATAGTAAACCTTGCCAATTTTCTAAACTATTCTAAAATTTACTGTAGGATTTATTCTATCAAGGGAGTGGAAAAATATTTTCCTTGCACAATTCTTCGTGTTTGTCCTTTCGTTTGAAAATTTTTGCTGCTACTTTTTACAACTAGGGTTCAGAGGTAAAACTCTATTACATGTTAAGCCGTGTACACAGGTTTTTTTATTAAGCGGTCAAGAAAACACACAAAAGAGTTACCAACGGATCACCAAAGTTATCCACGATATCGTAAAAATGCAGTGCTTGCTATTGTGAAATGGGAATGTGGCTTTTATCGAGAGGAGGGGGCGTATTGCCGTATGGAGTATAGTAGAGTAGTTTAAAAAAGTTCAAAGCTCTGTGGCCCTCTATTACAGAAGGACGCGTGTTTCCACAAATGCCTGTGGAATATATATATATATGCAGTTTTTCATTACACGATAGAATTGCAGGCAAACCCAGGGATCGGGTTCTCCACCCGGCAACGCGAGATACTATTTAGTTTTTATTGTTGTCGTAAAGTCCCGAGTGGGAGCCTTTTCCTTCCCATTCCGCCGTTACACCTTTACGAGTCAAACCGAACTTCCGAAACTTGTTCAAAAAGTATAGTGCGCTTTCGGGGTTTGACACGACTTCCAGAATAGTAATACCTGGGGTACAGATTTCACCTAAGCCTCCGAAATACGAGTTGCCTATTGGTCGCAAGAAACTATCAAACTACTGCAGTACTTTGTCATATATCTGGATTTTATCAAATTTATACCTTTATTTTATGTGTTTCTATTCTCTCAGGAGTTTAATAGTTGCAATTCGAGTAAGTAAGATCCGAAATTTTATAAAATGTATCTTCGTACCGGAAGTTTACTCTTCCAATAAATTTCACTGGCGGCGATTTTCCACTTTTTGATTTTCACTTTTCCCAAATACACGTGAATGTCAATTTTGACGTTTTAAACGTCACTGAGGAACTGGAAGCCAGAAGTTTTGAACGAAATATTTTTACCCAATTCTCCTTCATCCAGAAATATTGTTCTAACTAAAAATAACAATAGAGTTTTTATACAGAATTATTTTAAATACAAATGAATCAATATTTCAAAACTGTTTCACTAGAACTATTGTTCAGAACTTTTCAGTCATCGAACCGCCATTCACTGTATTTGGTAACAGTGAAATAAAAAATCGAAAATCAAACAGGGAAAATGAAGGTAGTAATTTAGTTAATCCTATATTTTTAAAAAGTGGTGTCACGAAATGTCTCGAAAATCTCGCATACATTGTTGTTGCAAACCTGATTGGTATTTGAATGACTTGAAGTTGAAAGAAGCAAAACAAACTAATGACGCAAAAAATTTCAGGAAAGCCTTCGAAATACCTTAAAATTCGTAAAGATTTCTTAAAACTCCCAAAAACCTCTTGGAATACCTTAAAAATTCAGAAAAACGATTAAAATCATTAATTTCTTGAAATCCAAGTTAAAATTTGCCTAAAATTTCTAAAAATTTATAAAAACCTCTAGGAATTTCTTAACAATTGAAATTTCATAAAATCTTTAGAAATCCTATCACATTTCATGAAATCCTTAAAAGTTCTACAAAATCTTTTAATAATTAGGACAATCTCATAAAATCCCTTACAATTTTAGTACAACCTTCGAAATCCTTTTAAATTGTACAAATTCTTTTAAAAATCATATAGGTATGTATAGATATTTTTTTTGAAATTCCTCAATAAAATTACCTTAAAATACCCAGAAACTTCTTAAAATTCTACAATAAAATTTAAAGTCTCTTTACGTCCTTATTGAAAATCCATTAAAATTATTAGAAATATCCTTACTTTCCATGTAATCCTGAAAATTCTATAAAACCTTTTAAAAATTAAAAAATCCCTTAAAATTATTAAGATCATTTGACTTCTTTTTAAATTCCATAAAGTTTCTTTAAATTCTCTAAAACCTTTGGAAATCTCTTAAAATTTCTCGAAACTTCACAAGATTTAAAATCCCTTAAAAGTTCTTAAAATTCCCAGAAACCTTTTCAAATCACTCAAAATTTTACGAAAACCTTCGAAATACCTTAAAATTCGTTGGAATCTCTTAAAGTTCTTAGAAACCTCTTAATATTCCTGAAAATTTCAAAACCTTGAAAATCCCTTAACATTCCTTACCTTTAAAAAATTCTCTTGAAATTTCATGAAATGTGTTAAAATTCCTAGAAATCTCTTAAAATACCTCTCTAAAAAAAAAGTGATGTAACGAAATTTCCCTAAAATCTCGAATACACACGGAAAAAATTATTTTCTTAGATTTTAAAACAGTATTTACTGACTTTCGGACACAGAGAAGTCAGAGAAAAGTATTATAATATTTCAGAGAATTTTATGAGATATTAGAAAAGTGTTTATTAATTTTTAGAACAGGTTTCTAAAGGTTTAAGAAATCTGTTCTAAAAATTAATAAACTCTTTTCTAATATCTCATAAAATTCTCTGAAATATTATAATAATTTTCTCTGACTTCTCTGTGTCCGAAAGTCAGTAAATACTGTTTTAAAATCTAAGAAAATAATTTTTTCCGTGCATTGTAGTTTCAAACGTAATCTCTAAATTTGAATCAGCCAAATTTCATTGATTTTTAAATAACTTAAGGGGTTACATACAGTTAGAAGGCTTTAAAAAGACGGATTTTCAAGAATT
>UCOK01014550.1:72170-83878 GCA_900474325.1 Synergus umbraculus | reverse complement strand
GCCCTGAAGTACGACGACTATAATTTGAATATTTATTTGAAGTAACACCATTTTCATAGAAATTAATTATTTAAAAAAATTTTCTGTAAAAAAAATGGGTTACAAAAATGAATTTATATTACAAAAAAAATAGGGGACGTAACCCTTTGAAACAGAAATACTGCACACCTGATAGTCTTTTCATACAAAATATTTTGGCATTGGTTTTACTAAAAAAATATAATTATTTTTCGAGATATTGGGAAAAAACGATTTTGGAGTGTAAACTTTGGGGGTAGTTTTCACCCCCTTAAACCGTTTTTCGGCCGATAAAAAAAAACACGTATCTCATGTTTTTTGATCCTCTTTAACATATTTCAGTTTCATCAAAATCGGAGGCGGACACCCCGCGAGGTTCCCTTGTTAGTTGCAGTTTGCCTGAATTAATTCGATTTTTCGTATCGCTCAAAATGAATGACTTTTAATTTGATTTTCGATTTAAAAATTTGCCATCTCTTTTTTGGTTCAAAATGAAACTTTTTTTTTCTATTTAGACTATCCTGTCTTAAAAAAGTCTCTTAAAATTGTACAAAAAACATCAAAATCCTTCAAAATTCCTTAAAATCTCTTAAAATATTCTTAGAAACCTCTTGAAATTCGTTTAAATTGGTGAAAATATCTAAAAATTCTTAGAAATCCTAAAAAAATTCCACAAAATCCTTAAAAATCCACAAATCTTTTAAAAGTCAGAAAAACCTCTTGAAATACCTAAAAATTTGACAATAACTTTCAAAATTCTTTTAAATTCTACGAAATCTTTTGAGTCATAAAAATTGTTTGAAATCCCTCAATAAAAGTACCCGACACTGAGAAAAATGTTTGGTGCGCGTACAACAAAAAATTTTGTTGCTATAGAAGCAACAAAGATTTTTGGTTGTGCCAACCATATTTTTGTTGGTTCAAATGAATTTTCTTGGTTCAACAAAAAGTTTGTTGATAGAACCAAGATTTGTTTGGCACAACCAAACAATTTTTGTTGCTTCTATAGCAACAAAAAGTTTTGTTGTCCGCACCAAATATTTTTCTCAGTGGACAAACTTTAAAATCCTTCAAAATTCATACAGTATTTTAAAAGATAAAAAAATCTCCTGAAATTCGTTAAAATTGGTATACTGGAAATTCCTTAAAATATTTTACGATAATATTTATTCCTTTTATATTCTTTTTATATCCTTTAAAATTCATTAAAATTATTAGAACTCTCATAAAATTCCATGGAAGCCTTTAGTATTTTACAAATATTAAAAAAAAGTCATAAAAAAATAAATAATAAATTTTATAAATCATAAACATCCCTTAAATACTCTTAAAATCATTAAAAATTGTCGAAATTCCACGAAAATCTTTTTAACTCCTTAAAATCCTAGAAACTGTTTGAAATTTCTTAAAATTTTATACAAAACCTACAAATTCTGCAAAAATTAAAAGTAAATTTAAATTTCAATTTAAATTACTTAAATTTCTACAGAAATTCTAAAATTCTCTTGAATTTAGGGAAAATTACTTGAAAATCGACAAAATCGCTTAAAATTCTTAAAAACCTTTTAAAATTCCTCTCTAAAAAATTGGTGTCACGAAATGTTTTGAAAATCTGTAATATATTACAGATAATGTATACATTATTGGTGCAAGTCTTATTGGACTTTGAATAACTTGAAAATTTAAAAATTTCTTTGAATTCAAATAAACTTTTTCTTTGACCATATATCAAAGCAATTAATGCGTTTATTTGATTCAAAGAAACTTTTTTCTGGGGGTAAGAATTAATGAATACAAAAAATAATCGCACGCATAGCGCGCGTGTTGGTTTACTAGGGGAGAGCAGTAGGGCACAGGGGTTTTCTTCAATAAAATTGTATTTTGTGGTGCGATCTCTTCGTAATGGCCGTAATTGCATTCTTTAGTGACTATTTCAGTTTGTGTCAAGTCGAGACGCATTTTGAATCAACGCTTTTGGAAAAAAAAATATAAAAAACGAAAATTCAAGGAAAACTTATAAGAAACTTTCATACATATAGCCTTCTCATTTGTTTATAAGTGCTTTCATTGTTGAAATGTTTATTAAGTATATGTTAGTGTTCACTTTTTGCTTACTTTTTGTCGCAGTTTCGTTACCGAAATGTTCGATGTATTAAATGTAGGTTAGCATTGTTTATGAATTGACTGTGGAGGCACAGAGGACCAGTTAGTGGTGGGAGACACAGGACCCATGCAAATTGCGACTATAAATTTTATATCCTCCCTGTTGATAAAATATTTTTATTTATTTAAATATTTTTTATTTTAGATGGTGCACATGCATCATGATGCATGTGCTACAGTAGACGAGGAAGACGAATATATAATTTGTTTGAATTGTTCTTAAACATTGTATAAAAGTTCTTTAATTTTTTTCTTTATTTATTTTTTTTTTTAAACAAAATACGTTTAATAGTAAAAATTTATATTTTATATATGAATTACATACGCAGGGCACAGAGAATCGGCAAAGTCCTCTGTGCCCCGCGGGCTGGGGCACAGAGGTCCAAAAATTCTTTTCCAAATTTGCCATTATATACTCGAATTCAAAATAATATGTACACCAAATTTCAATTAAAAGTACGGGTTATTTATAATTATATCACCGAAAGAACGTTAAGCGATCCTCTGTGCCCTGCTCTCCCCTATATATGTAGTAAAGATAAATTTTCCTCATTTTTAAATCTCGAAACCTAGTTGAATATAATTTGTCGGGCAAGATAGCCGAAAACCATGGGTATCTTTTTTTCTGGATGTAGAGGGTCGTGTTTACACTCGTGCGACTGACAAGTTAAAGGTCGTGGGTCGATCGGCGGGCCTCTGAGGCCCTATTTGTTAGGGCGGAAATGTTTCGAATAGGGGCGGATCATCTGCATTTTCTGACTCTCTTTATATACAGTATGAAGATATATCCTCGCAGAAATTTGATCCTAATACGACATGTCTTCGTGTCGCCGATAGCCTGAATTATGTGACTGCTGGTGCCACTCGGGCCCTCAGAAAAGACCCAAATTTACGTAAGAGTGGCGCCTTCACTTCGAAAAAGAGTCCGGTTTCTCAGACACATATATTTCTATCTATGTTAAACATTTTATTTCTTTTTCGCACCATAACATTTCAAAATGTTTAATTTCTGCCTTTCAAATTTCAAATTATTCAGTTTTCAGGGTGGCCACATGTCGGGGAAGTCAGGCAAATTTCAGGACAACGCGAGTAGTTGTCAGGGAAAATAGAAATTGACATTTATGCTAACTATGCTATTTTTTTTATATACATTTTATAGTTTATTTATTAACAGATTGTAGGAACTTTCCAAGGATTTCGAAGGATTATAAAGAATTTCCAGGCATTTTTTGAGATTCTTTGGGTTTCTAATATGATTGCAAGAGATTTTCAATAATTTGAAAAGATTTTAAGAGGTTTCTAGTAGTTTAAAGGGATTGCGAGAGATTTGTATAGTATTTAAAAGATTTAGTGGAATTTTAAAGGACTTCATGAAATTTTAAGAGATTTTTAAGAAAGTTTAATGAATTTGAAGAATTTTACAAAATTTTAAGAGAGTTTTACGTATTTAAAGGATTTAAAAGTTTTTCATGGAATTATAAAAGATTGGAAGAGTTTTTAGAAATTATAAATATTCTCATGGAATTTTAAAGGATTTTAATAAGCTTTTGTAACAATTTTGAAGGATTTCACGAAATTTTTATAATTTTTAAAAGATTTTCTGAGATTTTATAAATTTTAAAGAGAGTTTTAAAGTATATTTTAAAGGATTTAAAAGTTTTTCATGGAATAATTCCATTCCTTATTATAAATAATAATTATAATAATCTTTTGTAAAAATTTTAAGAAATTTTGATTTTTTAAAGTAATTTTAAGACATTTTAATGTTCCTTGTGGAATTTTACAAAATTTTAAGAGAGTTTTACGTATTTTAAAGGATTTAAAAGTTTTCCATGAAATTATAAAAGATTTTAAGAAACTTGGAAGAGTTTTGATAAATTTTATGGGATTATAAATATTCTCATGGAATTTTAAAGGATTTTAATAAGCTTTTGTAAACATTTAAACAAATTTTGATTATTTAAAGTAATTTTAAGGGATTTGATTGAGTTTTCTTAATATATATCTAGTAAAATATATAAGAATAGTCTTTGGAGAAGGCGATGGGAATTTTTCAACGGCTATTGTCTTACGAGGTTCAGGAAAATTTTAGTAGGTTATTTAATTTTTTAATTATATGTTTTATATAATCAATTCGTGCTCCGATGATGACAGATAACGTTGATTGAGAAGGACTTCTTCATCCTCTTATACTTTGTGTTGTATATTAAACAATATACAAGTCTGACAATGTTTCACGATGAATCATTTGAGTGTTTAGACTTCCATGGTTGGAAACCTGGAGCCGACGCGACGGTACTTTGACGTCTTTTGTAAATATTTATAATTTTATACACTCACACTTTGATATAATGACTCACGAAATATTATTATTTTTCATAAGTTATTTTATAATACCGTGGGATAAAGTATTTCTATTTAAATTTCTGGAAAATAGTTCAAGTCCAGTTATTTCTTTAACAATAAAAATACATTGTTGAAAAATTACGGGGTTCGAAATTTATAGCACAGATAATTTGGAATTTGAGAAAAAAATTTTTTCTTAAGCTCTCGACAAGAAATTGTAGTCGACTCACAGGTCCACTATTAATTCAATTTGAAAGTGTTTAAAAGTAAATAACAATTTACAAATTTATAGCCTCAAAAATGTTAAATTCAAGAATTTAAAATTATAAAATTTTATAAATTTGCAGACTTTAAAATAAAGCAATTTTCAAGAAACCGACCATCGGACCGTCGCGTCGCAGAGTGGAATAAAAAAAATGTCTCTGGACAAATTGATATTCGAAGGCCATTTCTCAACTATTTGAAAATTTAAATTAATTTTAAATTCAGCACGAATAAATGAAGAACTATTATCCAGAAAACTTGTCTGAAAGCTTAGCAATTATTTAAAAATTTATAGAAATATCTGTAAACAAATATGTGAATGGAAATGGATTGATGTGAATTCGCAGTCATCAATTACTGATTCCCACTTAATTTAGAACAATTTATAAATATTAAAAAAATTAATAACATTGAAAACTTATTTTTTAATAAAATTATAAAACTGAATTCATTCGATTCCAGTTAATTATTAATGCAAATTTTAAATTCTGAAATATCTTGTCTGGTAATGACGTCGAGTTGTAAAAACGAGCTTCAATCTTCTTTTACTTTGCAAATAAACTCAGTCCAGTTTTTTATTTGCGATGTAATTACAATCGCTAGAAAATGTATACATAAAAAATTTACGAATTTCAAATTTTCGAATGAAAAAATTTTTAAAAAATGGAATCTCTTTTACTGCCTTTTCAACTTTGAAGAAAATGAATAAAATAATTTTATTAAAATATTTTAAATGGATTTTTAATTAATTCTTCAATTACAACTTCAACCAATAATTAAGGAGAAAATTTCTATGGAAAAAGATATTGAGAAAAGATTTAGATAAATTTAAATTTGGAAAGAGATTTAAGAGCTCCAGAATTTCAAACAACGATTCTTTTATGAGGTTGTTATTTTATCTTTAGCTTAAAGATACATATCGTTTACGTGTTAAACTGAAACCGCCTACTCCTTAGGGATTACTAATTTCACTGAAAAAAAGTAGATAGTTAAAGGGTATCAAACTACAGAAACAATATAAAAATAGTTTTTGATAAATGTAGATTTTGTTATATTTTTTTAATTGTAATTAAAGATAAAGGTGTTAAAGAATTTCAAGACTTTATGTAATTTTAAAGAATTTTTAAGGAAAAAAAGGTTTTAAATCCAAATAAGAAATTATTTCTGTATCAAGAAAATTAAGTCTATGGAATAAAAAGTTGTATATTATTTAAATAATTAAAAGACGTGTTTTTTATTCTTTCGTCTTAAATACTTCGTTTATACAAACTTTTAGAGACACATTGTATCTTAATAATTTCTAAGACATTTTTCCACAGAACTATCTATAGTTAAATATAACGATATCGTCTATTACATCAAATAACTAGATTGTTATTAAATAACTTTACACAAGTAGTTCAATAATATCCATAAATAATAATAAAGACACGAATTTAATACTCTTTGGTTCGTTTGAGTAAAAACTTAAATATCTCAGAACTTAAAACTTAAAAAAAAACAACTTTGAAAGGATATTAAATATCATTATCCAATAATAATTAACTTCAGAATTATTGTACAAAGTCTTGGATCCATTTCTTAAATTTTCCTTAGTAAAAAAAATTTTGCATGATGAGAAGAAAAATTCTTTTTTTTTTCAAATATTTACAAAATAAAGATAACGCTCTCTTATTTGAAATTCACTACCAGAACTATATATATATATTACAAACGTAATTTTTATACATATCTTATAAATTACAGAAACAATAATCAGGACAAGGAAGACCCAGAGGGATGAATTTGGCTCACTTCTGATTTTTTACACATTTCAGAAAAGTGTCAAAAGCTTTTTCAGAAAAAAGGAATCCTTTCAATTTTATTTTGACCTTTGAGTGATTGGTGATTTTACTTTAATTAATTCGTTGGGGCTTCTTGCTTGAGCTCAAGGGCCCACATATGTTGGGGCCAACCAGTTCGACCCTTGCTTTTTGTCATCTCATCGGGTCCAGATATCGACGTCCCATGGATGGAAGTTTCATTCTGCAAAAAAATAGCATTTTTCTTAATTTTTGTGAAAAATTTACGTTGAAGTTGCATAACTGTTACATATATGTTACATATTTATTGCATAAATGTTAAGTAACTATTACATATTTGTTACGTATATGTTATAATGTTTAATGATTGGCACGGATAAGTTAACAAGGAGTGTCAAAGTAGGTTGCAGATAGACGAGGAAAGGGTTGCGGATTGAAACGGATAGAGAATTGATTTTTATGATTTTTGAAAGATTTTCTGGAATTTTACAAAATTTTAAGAGAATTTTACTTTTTTTTAAAGGATTTAAAAGTTTTTCATGGAATTATAAAAGATTTTAAGACTCTTGAAAGAGTATTGATAAATTTTATGGGATTATAAATATTTTCATGGAATTATAAACGTGGAACTCTAGAGGAGTTTAAGAATCTTGTAAAAATTGTAAGTAATTTTGCCATTTTACAAAATGATTTTAAGGAATTTTAATAGTCCTCATGGAATTTTAAAACAATTCAAGTCATTTCAGATTTTTAAAAGATTTTCTGAGATTTTTTATTTCAACAGTTTTTTTTTTTAGAGATTTTAATGCACTTTAGGGAGTTTTAAAGAATGTCACGAGACATTCAGCAAATTTTAAGGGATTTTAATAAGTTTTCAATAATATAAAGAAATTTTTGCTCATTTTTAGAAATTTTAAAATTCCACGAGGAATTAAAAAATATTTCACGAGATTCTGAAAATGTTTTATGGAATTTTAAGATATTTAAAGATGTTTTTAGGAATTTCAAAAGATTTCAGCAAATTTTAAGGGATTTCAATAGGCTTTCAATAATTTAAAGAAATTTTTGCCCATTTTTAGAGATTTTAAAATTCCTCGAGGTATTTAAAAATATTTCACGAGATTCTGAAAATGTTTTATGGAATTTTCAAGGATTACAGGTAATTTTAAGAGATTTTTAGGAATTTCAAAAGATTTTGAAGTCCATCGCGGATTTTAAAGTATTTCAAAGGATTTTGAGGAATTTTAAAAAGATTCGTGAAAATTGAAGGAATCTCATGAAATATAAATTTTAAAGAGGGATTATAAATATTCTCGTGGAATTTTCAAGGATTTTAAGAGACTTGTATAAGAAATTAAAGAAATTTTGATTCTCTTAAAGTAATTTTAAGGGATTTGATTGAAAGTCTTCTTAATATACATATTGAAGAGAAGCGGATATAAATTAAAAACCTTACCAAACTCTGTTGAGATTTATTCCTCTTCCCATTGGATAGAATCTCGGCCCGGAAAGTTTGCGGCTCCTCGCCTTCATCACTATCTAAAACCGCCATTAAATATCCAATGTATGAGGCAGCCAATCTCAAAGTTTTGATTTTAGACAACTTCGTATCCGCCGGAACATTAGGGATGCAATCCCTGAGGTCGGCGAAAGCATTATTAATGCTTTGGGTCCGCCTCCTCTCTTTTTTATTTGCCGTGTTTCTCCTTTTGGGCCTCACAACCAATCCACTTTCCCTGAGGCCTGATAAGTGGTGTTGAATAGAGAGACTTCCGGTCTCGGGTTGGAGAACTGAGCACGAAAGGGAAAAGTCGTTTTGTCGTCGCTGTGGCTGATTTTGAGAGGACTCTTGTTGAGGGTAAATAAGACTCGAGTAGTGTTGCTGTTGGGACCCAGAGGGGGGATATGGATACTGTTCGAGGGGGGAGTAACTTGGGTCCTGAACACCGAGCTCTTCGATCAAAGGTGGAGTCGAGGCTGCCGGACTTCCGGCCCCGGAACTACCCCCTGAGATACCGGAATCTGCTCCCCAATAAGATTGAGTGTCTCCGTCTACTACCCCCACGTGACCTGCAACAAAATTTTATTTTTATATTTTATTTCTTTATATTTTATTTTGACTTTTTATTATTTTTAAATCAATATTTCATTTTGAATTGAACACTTTAGCTTTCAAGTGTTCAAAATTATGAACAATTTAAAACCGAAGCTAAAGGTATTGAAAAAATGTATAAACCAACAAAATATCCTGTAAAGAAATTTTTTAAATAGAATAAATGTAACGGGTTTTAAGTCATATAAATTATAGTTGTTAATAAGCGATTAAAGCGATTAACTGAAAATTAAATTTTAATTCAAATCAAATGTAAAATGATTTTCAAAAAATTGCAAATTCACCAAGATTTAAAAAATGCTTAATTACAACTTTTCAAATGTTCAAATAATTCAAGATTGAATGTTCTAAAGTAGTTAATTAAATTTTCAAACGTGGACATAAAGTGTAAAAATTTCAGATTGTATGTATTATTTGAAATCTAAAAGTTATAAAATTGATAATTTTAAACTGACAATATTAAACCTTGAGAAGAAAAGGTTCAAAAAATTATATAATGAATAATAAAAGAAATTTTATAAAATTTTTATATGTAACATGGAGAATTATCCAGAATTTTCGGGATTTATATTCGACTTTGAGACTATCTTAATATCTAGAGAAATAATAATATAGAATATTTAGTCCTTTCATAGCAATTTATACATAGTTCCGAAATATCTACAATAATCTTATTATATAATTCACAACTTTTTGAAGTCACCATAGAAACTCTAAAACTTTCTATTTTCAATTTAAAAAATAGGAAATTTTAATATTTACGAACCATCTAAAAAAAAATCAATAAATTTTTAAATGTAAAATATAAAAAAAAATTGACTTACTGTAAGGAAGTTGAGTGACGAAATTATAAGGTTGATGCCATTGTGGATAATAATCTGCCTGAGCCTCGTATCCTCCCAGCATTTTTCTATATTTTCGAATATTTTTCAAAAAAGTCTCTCCCAAGCTCAAAACTCAAAAATTTCCTCACTGCTTCACTATCTCACTTCACTCGTCAAAGTTCCATTAAAATAAATGTAAACTTCAATTAAACTTGCTCTTCTTCAGTTATTTTTCCCATGAAAAGTTTAAAACTTGGAAAAATGGAAAGAAGTAAATTTTAAAACTAAACACTCCTCCTTTTTGAATTAAATTAAAAATATATCAAAATATCTTTCAATATTGAAAGACGCCACTTGTTCAATTCTTCATTTTTTCATTTCTTCATTTCCTCACTTTATAAATAAGTCCTTTTGATTATTTCTTCAATTTGGCATCGAATTAATTGAAATAAAATTCAAAGAAGATCAGGAAAAGTGATGAAATTTCCTAGTTCGGATTTGCACCCTTTTGACACTTTGTACTTTGAATATCTTCCCTCAGGACGCTTTTGAAGACGCGTGCGCGATTGTAACTATCGACAAAGTGATACTAAAGCCTCTATTCGAGGCTGAGCTGCTCCAACCGACGGTGAAGATATTTTTTGGAGGCGGGATCTGAATTAATCCCGCCTTCAGGCGTGGACCAACGAACGAGCTTCACATAAAGTTTGATTACGAGATTCAATTAGTAAATTGGGGAGCGTGGCGCAAAATTCAAAGGGTGGGAGAATGATTTACTACCTCTGCGCCATTCTTCGTTCGATTTGCGGTGTTGATGATCAACTTAATCGAATTAGAATGGTATAAAGGCGCATAACGTGAGACCCGCGAAAATAATTTAGAAAATGGAGATGTCGTGTTTTTGTTCCAAGAAAAGAGGCCTTTTACGAGGGGTTTATCACTCTTGAATGTTATTTCAAACATTTCACGAAAATTCCTTAAAATTTAATCCCTGAAAATCTCGAAAATTATTGAGACTAGCGATTTCTCGTTTTTGGACACCTTTTGCTAGTAATAAGATATAATTGAGAATTTTTAATTCTTGAAATGTAAAATCTTGTAATTCTTTATCTACTTTTAGGAATCTCTATAAATTTCATAAAATTCATTAAAATGCCTTTATCATCCTTCTAAATTGGGTGAAACTCCTTTAAATTTCGCAAAATCAATTGATGTTTCTTAAAATTACGTAAAATTACTCAAAATTCCATGGAATTTCTTAAAATCTCTTTACATTACCTAAAAGTATATAAAACTTGTAAGAACCATTGTAAGAAATTCAACTAGGTATATAGTAGACTAACTATGCAAAATTTCATCAATTTATCTCTACGCGTTTTCAAGAAATTGCTGGATCGTGGCACACATTCACACACATCCGGACATTTTTTCAGATGATCATATTAGATATATTGCCCTTGAAATATGTTCAAAAAAATCTGCGCGCTTACGCGGGCACATTCTCATACACACTTCGCGCTTCGCGCTCCGTGTTGTCCCCTTCGGGACGCTTGCGCCTATTTTTATTTAAATTACTACAAAATGGAATGGAATGCAAACGAAAACTAATTTACTTAAGGTTCTATCGACCTTAAGGAGCATATTCTCATCAGGGCACTCGTGCTTCGCGCTCGATATTTCATTTAAACCGCGCGCTTCGCGCTCGACTCTGTTTAAATACAGGGTGTATCACGACCTCTATCATTATAATCACGGAGAAAAATGGAAGGTAGCGGTTTAGTAACCTTTACACAAATTCAGTAACGAAAACTTTTATTATAAAAAAGAGTCCAAAAATGCATTAATCATTCCTAAACTGTTTAGGAATGATTACTGCATTTTTGGACTCTGTCTTATAATAAAAGTTTTCTTTACTGAATTTGTGTAAAGGTTACTAAACCGCTACCTTCCATTTTTCTCCGTGTAATTGAAACTACAAATACTAGAGTCAAAACTAAGTCGAAAACTCCCATAAGAAAATGTTGTAAAATGCGTAGTTTTTAAACTGTAGAGCGTTGAAGGTGACCAATCAGAAGCGCGTTTGAGCCCGTTAAGAATCGATGACTTCTCACCAATGTATCATCGATTCTTGGCGGGCTCAAACGCGCTTCTGATTGGTCACCTTCAACGCTCTACAGT
>UCOK01014550.1:0-72150 GCA_900474325.1 Synergus umbraculus | reverse complement strand
GGGTGTATCACGACCTCTATCATTATAATCACGGAGAAAAATGGAAGGTAGCGGTTTAGTAACCTTTACACAAATTCAGTAACGAAAACTTTTATTATAAAAAAGAGTCCAAAAATGCATTAATCATTCCTAAACTGTTTAGGAATGATTACTGCATTTTTGGACTCTGTCTTATAATAAAAGTTTTCTTTACTGAATTTGTGTAAAGGTTACTAAACCGCTACCTTCCATTTTTCTCCGTGTAATTGAAACTACAAATACTAGAGTCAAAACTAAGTCGAAAACTCCCATAAGAAAATGTTGTAAAATGCGTAGTTTTTAAACTGTAGAGCGTTGAAGGTGACCAATCAGAAGCGCGTTTGAGCCCGTTAAGAATCGATGACTTCTCACCAATGTATCATCGATTCTTGGCGGGCTCAAACGCGCTTCTGATTGGTCACCTTCAACGCTCTACAGTTTAAAAACTACGCATTTTACAACATTTTCTTATGGGAGTTTTCGACTTAGTTTTGACTCTAGTATTTGTAGTTTCAATTAATGATAGAGGTCGTGATACACCCTGTATATTTTTCATGATTAAAACGAAAACTACTCATCCTATTGAAAAATGGCCAAAGGAGAACTTGTAGATCTTTTTAAGACCAATAATTATATTTCTTATCATTTTCTCTGTATCTCGCGTTATTTGGCTCAAAATTTGAATTTTCGATTTTTTAAGGAAATTCAAAATGTTATTATGTCTATCCTATAGAGTGTTCAAAAAGAAACATTTTTCATCTTTAGACTTTTTTTCATATCGTGCGTTGTTTGGCTTCTAATTCAAGTTTTATTTCATTTTTTTGGATTTTCAAAATATTATAAGTCCAAAAAAGTCATTAAGAAAAATTGTTCGTCTTCTTGAGTACTAGGAACATCCGTCATTAGAATTTTTAAATGGAAAAAAATGGTTTCAAAAATTTTGAAAATGCTCCAACTTTTTGAATTTTTATCCAAAATGGCTGACCAACGATGTGTCAAATTTTACACAAATCTAATACATTCTCTCTGATGAGAATGTAAAAATCTTTTTCAGGAAACTGGATTTTGTCACCATTACAAAGCTCCTTCTATGAGGAAGCAAAAAATCACTCAAAATTCCATGGAATTTCTTAAAATCTCTTTACATTTCCTAAAACTCATTAAATTCATTTGAAATTTTTTATAATCAATTCAAATTCCTTAATCTTCGTTGAAACCAGATAAACTGTCTTGAAATCTTATGAAATTTCTTTAAAAATGGTAAAGGGGAAATGATAACGAGGAATGGCAAAGGGAAAGGAAAAAGGGGAACATTAAAGGAAAAGGATAAAGGGAAATAGTAAAAGGATATGGTAAAAGGAAATGGTGAAAGGATCATATGGTTAAGCGAAATGGTAAAAAGATATGTCAAAGGGAAACGGTAAAGGGGAATAGAAAATGGGAATGGCAAAGGGAAATGATAAGTTAGATTTTAAGCCAGTTTGTTTAATTTTAAGGCAGTTTTAGGCTTAAAATTAGTTTTAAGCTCAAAAACTGGCTTAAAATGAAACAAAATGGCTTAAAATGTAATACAAACTTTCGGGCTTGATTTAAAACTTTTTTTTTTCTGTGTAAATGGGAATAGCAAAGGGAAAGGGTAAAGGGAAATGATAAAGGGATATGGCAAAGCGATATGATAAAGGGATATATCGAAGGGAAATGGCAAAGGGAGAATGTTTTTACTTTTGAATTTTTTTTACTTATTACTTTTTAGTTCCAACATGGAAATTCAAGTCTCGACCTAGTTTTGAAATGAAAGTGGGAAGAAGTCAAAAGTACCATTGCTTGGAAGGGAAGATAAATGATTTCTCTATTTGAGAATCAACCACAACCTTTCCGCATCTCCAACCGAGTGTGTCGATCAGGCTTTCCCCCGCATTTCCCCGTCTTTCTCACAAGTGGTGAGCGATTAGACTGATTAGAGGTGTTCTGGATTGCGTCGTATCCGCAAACCATGTAGCATCATCATCCCCATTTACTGTTGGACCTCCTTAGTTTTACCCCCTCTCCCTTTATTCTTACGCCCCTTTGTCACGCCGAAAGATACAGAAGGATGGAAGCCTTTTGCCAGCAGGCCCCATTTCCTCCCTTTTTATAATCCATCTCACTTTTCTCGTTTCCACTTACGGTTATCACGATTATTACTTAATAGATAGATAATTCGAAAAAGGAAACCAGCGGCACTAATCGTCTTATCATACGGCGTCTGTCTCAAAAAACCGCATTTTATGATACCTTCCGGCAGAATACGCTTCTACATGAGAGGGTGGTAAAAATAGTGCGGAGATAGATACTTCAAATAAAAATAAAAATGTGTATTTTATTTGTAAGATCTACAACTTTTGATTGAAATATTTTTAAAAAATTTTCATATTATTTAGTTGGAGAGGAATTTTGTTTTGAATTCGGATTAATTTGAATATGAATTTTGGGGTGCGAGTTCCTGTTAAATATATTTTGCTAATAATCTAAGTATGTATAGACTTTGAATAATAATGTGTCCCTTTCCATGCAACTGAGACCTATTTTTCTACACATTAGGGTGGAAATCTGTAGTCCAAACGTCAAAGCACTAGCACGTGACAAAGAGCTCTGCACGCGGTGAATTATCCCCGGGGAATCACCCTCGATTCTTTCAATCTGTTGGCATTAATAAGCCACTTTCCTTTTCCGGTTATTTTTATGACGTAATCTTTAATCTCAATCATTATTTTATATATTGTGTACAAGAATTTTCAAGAAAGACTATATTTGAAAAAGATTTCACTATTTTCATTGAAAAAAGATGAAAAATTGAACAAATTGCAAAAAAGATTTCAAATATTGACAAATCAGAAATAATGAAAAATTGAAATCTTTATTATATAATTGCAGCGACTGTTTAAAACTAGCTGTGAATTCGATCTCGGCCGGTGTTCCATTGAACTATATTTATATTTTTTTATCCTCATTTTTGAGCACTTTGCTTCCTCATTATGATAATGTTGCAAATAAATTTGCTTCCTCATAGAGGAAGCATTAACGATTTTCAAAATTGAAAATAGTCATAATTTTCTTAAAATTCTATAAAATTCATTAATCATACAGGTAAATCGATTCGTTTCGACGTAAGGAATCTTTCTTTCCGTTACATAAGCTTTGAATTTTCATTATTTGAGAAGTTATAGTCGAAAAATCAATTTTACATAAATTCAAAATCTACATAAAAATTTTAAAATTCAATATTTTGAAAAATCCTTTGGCACGTTTTGAGATATTAGTGGTTCCAATATACCCTACAAATTTCAACAAGTTATCTACAACTGTCTTTAAGTTAATAGGGCGACAAAAAATGGAGACATCCATACACACACATCCACACATACACATACATACATACATATATACATCCGGACAATTGATTAGAATGTTGTATTAGACATTTATCACGTGAGGAAAGTTTAATTAAACGATTCTAAAAATATTAGAAAATGTATCGAAAACAAAGCTTCACCTATGAGGAAGCAAAATTATTATATTGTAAGCAAATTTTTTTTATCATTCATTAATTTAATACATATAAATAAAGTTTATACTTACAATAAAAGTTGGGAGATTTCATTAAATACGAGCTTTAACTAAATAAATAAATAATAATAATAGGTACTCCTTTTGAATATTTAACATTTTTCTGCTTTCGATTAAAGAGCGCGGATTAATCAATAATACTTGGTAATAAATGAGACAATATCCACGATAAGGCTATACAGCGTCTGGCTATATTTTGGAAAGAGAACAGATGGACCAGAGGGAGGATTTAATTACTCATGATTTGATTATCTTCGACACCAATCAAATCGTTCTCTAATCGTGATTCACTTTTTCAAATGAGACAAATTTAAATAGAGAATAAAAAATAAATGCGTATTCGATAAAATGAAATCTCTTTACCTATTATTTCTATCAAATTTAGGACTTAATTTAATGAGATATTAATGTGCTATTTAGAATTTACAATTAGATATAGAAGATGAAGAAATGGGATATATAATTTTGCTTTTTTGTGACACGATACGCGATTACCAGATCATTAATTTCTCTTTAGAAATGCAGAATGTGTCCCTTGGGCATTCAATGAGCTTATGATGAAGTAACAATTCCGAATGGGTTAAAATGAGAACCGGAAGGAAGCAGTTGTGGCAGGTGCTTAGGAGATCGTGGGTGGCGTGCTCACTGCTATGATCCCTGTTTTCGGGACCAGACTTTTCGCTTTTTCTTAAGTCTTGTGTCGCACGTGAAAAGACCTTGGTGTAAACAAAGCTCGATCCTCCATTTTACACGCGACGTTAATCGTATACAAATTATTACGACGAACTCTTACGTTACTTTTTTGCCTCAGCTTCTTGTATAAGAAGCTAAGATCTTCATATTCATAGATATTCTTCATATTTATGCTAAATATGTCATCAAATTATTAGCTCTCCGAAAAAAGTTTACATAAAAAAATTTTCTGAGATGTTATTCGTATGTCTTCATTTGTTTCTGATGTTTCAATCGTGTTTAAAAAAAAACGATCGATTCACTTCAAAACGTCTGTTTTTGAGAATATCATAAAAAAAAAGCGAAAAACTTCCTCTGACGGAAAGAAAATATAAATGTCAAATCGATTGAAAGGTTATTACAAAAATAAAATATTTTCTATGCATAAACTAAAATAAGAAATTTAAAAATATACATATATACAGTTGAACAATCAATTTTTCAAAATATTATAAATAACCATAACATAAAATTAAAAAAACACATAATAATAAGTAAAAAATTGCAATATAGGTCAAACAGAAATTCGGAGAAATAGAAATTAGGGTAAATTATTATTCGGTGAAATAAAGAATATGTTAAATAGGATTCGGAGTAATAAAAATTTTGTGTAATATTTATTTGGGAGAAATAAAATTTAGGGAAATAAACAATGCTAATAAATAGAAATAAAAATTAGGTAAAATTGAATTTGGGGAAGATTTACGGACCCTGTACAAATGAATAAAATTGAAGTCTCTGACCTCTGACTCAGAGGAAAAGAGATTGAGGTGTCATCGCAGCGAGAAAATAAATAAATTCTGTAATAGTAGCTGACGACGATGAAGTGCAGATCTAGCGAGCTTTACCTTTCTGTTTACGTCTGCTCTCCCCCTTTTTTTTTTTTTTTTTTTTGGAAAAATGGCCTACTTCTGCCGCGGAAATAATAATTAGTGAATGTGACGACATGATTCCTCTAGGCACGAGTTACGCCATCTTTTTAATCCTCCCCTTCAGAGGAAGCAATCCGTTTATTTATATTTATTTACATATCCGGGTGGTTTCGTTCAGAATGGTGGAAGGAACGTTAGCACGAGCATATAATTACACTAAAAAAAAAAGTTCTGGTTGAAGTTACTAGATGCGTCTGGTTAAAAAATTTCTAGTTATGTTAACCACCAATTCTGGTTATTAATATAAAGAGAAAATTCTAATTAATTAGTGTATTAAAATTGGACGCTTTGGGATTTAGAGTGAAAAAACTCAAAATAATTTAAGCCAATTCCAAGAAGTTCAAAGGAAATTCAATATTTCAAAAATTTCTAGCGAATTCAAAAAACATTTAAAGGATTTCAAAAAATTCAATGACATTCAAATAGAGCATTTAGGCATTCGAGTAAAAAATGAGAACAATAAAAAATAATGAAGTAAAATACATAAGTAATCATAAAAGAAGTATAAGAATAAAATTTAAAAGAATCTTAAATCTAGCCTATTTATAATTAGGCTATAACAATAATTATTGTCTAAGAATTAGACCCTTTATCATTTGTTCGTATAGAACTTTTAATTTGTTTTCTTTACTTTATTTACATTGCATATGTTATTAGATTGTCTTAAATGTTCAAAATTAAATTTATATATATATATATATAATTACACAGCTATATTAAAAAGAAAATTTTTAATGTATTTTCAGTTTTAAATAGAAATTTTTCATTCTAAATCAAGTTTCTCCGCTTATAGACGATAATAAACCATGAAAAATTAGAAGATGTTTCGAAAAATGTATACAATTGCTTGAAACATACATTAATTTTTTTTTTCATCCTTCGTTTTTCCTCATTTTTTCTCCACGCCGACGATGAGAGTGATTAGTCTAGTGCTTGTATGTACTCTTGAGGGAAATACCTCGGAAATGTGATTTATCAAAAGGAAACGCCGACCCAAATGAAGAAGCACTTATGACGACTAATTTCTCCCTTTTGATCCTATCAATGCGGCTCTTCTTTGTGAATTAAAAATCTTTAAGAATATTCTTGACACACAAAAATTAAAAAAATTTTTAAATTATAGATGAAGGCGTATAAAATTGCCACAAATTCTGTTTTTCATAAAATTTATTTTACATAAACTCATTTCCTAGTCTAATAATCATGTATTTTTATGTGTCCTAATTTCAATTTTACTTAATTTTCATTTTTCCGAGTTATTATTTTCCATATAATACCAATGGTAAAGGGATATGGCAAAGGGAAATGATTAAGGGGAATGATAATGAGGAGTGGCAAAGGAAAATGGTATAAAGTGATATGGCAGAGGGAAATGGTAAAGAGATATAGCAACGGGAAAAGGTAAAGGTGAATGACAAAGAGAAATGGTAAAGGGGAATGACAAAGGGAAAGGGAAAAGGGAAATTATAAAGGGATACGGTAAAGGGGAATATCACAGGGAAAGGATAAAGGGAAATGGTAAAGGAGAATGATATCGAGGAATGGCAAATGAAAATGGTATAAAGTGATATGGCAGAGGGAAATGGTAAAGTGATATAGCAATGGGAAATGGTAAAGGGAGATTGATATCGAGGAATGTCATAGGAAAATGTTAAAGGGAAATGATAAAGAGGAATAGTAAAGGGGAATGGCAAATGAGAATGGTAAAGTGATATGGCAAAGGGAAATGGTAAAGGGATATATGGTAAAAGGATATCGCAAACGGAAATGTTAAAGCGATGAATGATAACGAGGAATGACAAAGGGAAATGGTAAAGGGGAATGAAATCGCAACGGGTATAATACAATATTTCGTATTGGAATCTATTGTAAAATAGCAGAAATGTTTAACAGTGTAAATACTTGTTTTTAGATACATAAATAAAATTTTTTATTTTGATATTTGATCAGGGAAGAAAGTCAGAATAGAAAGTCGTTAAAAGCGCGCACACGCCTTCCGCTACTGTATGCTGGACAAAGTAACAAAACGGCAAAATAGCATCGTTTGGTGGAAACAGCAATGTGAGGGGGAGGGGATTCGGGAAGACTACGAGGGGCCATGTGCTTCTCCAGGAGATATCAAATCATTCTACGTACGTTGTGCCGCCACCTAAATATAGTTTATTGCGTTACCGAGTATTAATGGAGCTTCTATAGAAACTTCAAACCGAATATTAAACTTTGTATATGTATGTACAATACAAGAATTTATTGAGCCACGAATCATATCTTGTTCTTATGTATTTAGCTCTTTGCGGCTTAAAAGGAATTTCGGCGATTTCCCATTTTTTCCTCGCCGTGATTATAACAAATATATATATATATATATATGGTTTGGTCCGTATGTAATATTATTTATGGTCATCTTATATAATAAGATGACCATCATATTCTTAATCCAAGAAAATTTTTCTTGATCCAAGTAATTCTTTCTTTCCTTGAGAAATTTAGGAGAAAGACTCGAGGCGTATGAATTTAATATTCCCCAAATTTTATTTATCGTTTCATTTGGACGAAAATCAAGTTATCGAACACCTACTTACCATATTTTTTATTTTTTGACTAAATGAAACTTTAATTAGAACTTTTCTTTGAATGTAAAAATATTTTTCAAATAGAGAGTAAACTTTTCGATTTGAGAGAGGTTGCAAAAGAAGGAAGTCGTCGTCGCGTCGTCATCCGTCGGCTGAGACAAATTGGCGCTCTCGGACAGTGTGAAATATGAAGAGGGCTATATCGTTCCTCAAAATTCAAGTGGTCGCACATGAGAATGACATTTAGGCGGGCTACCTAACTTCGACCAATTTCGACATACACGAGACTTAAGAATCTCGTAAATCGTATCGAGAAATCGAGTCTGGCGCCACCACAACTTGAGCATCTCCCTTTTCCTCTCTTTTCATCTCGTTACCACTCTCCTATCTCTATTTTTCTTTTCAATTTTGTCTCACGGTGCCCTTAAAATGAAGAACATCGAAGTAGGAAATTAAGAAAGAAAAATATCTTTTGAGAGCAAATTTTCATGATTCTGAGGCTTGGGAATGAACAACTCGAGTGGATCCTACCACCGCATTCATATTTAAATGAGACAAGTGAAAAAAGTCCGTGTGAATTTAAGAAAATCCAGGATTTGTTCGAGAATTGAAAAAAATCCGAACAAATCATTCTAAATATTTTTATTTAACACATTATTGCAACTTTTCTTAAATCTCTTGAAATATATTTTGAAATATTTTGATATTATTTGATATATATATTGAGTTGCAATAATAAAGGCAAAAAGTTGAAAGTTTCATCGACCTTTTGCAGCATTAGTTTCAATCTGCGGATCTTAAGAGGCTTTATCTCTTCTTTCCCAGGCGTGATGCTGACAAAAAATTGAATCTGTCAACTCGATTTCAGTCAGTGCCGCGAGACTGACAGTTTTATTATCGATTATGCGAATTTAGTGCTCGTCTTCCTCGTGTAAATAAATATTGAAAGAGTCTCTCATAAGTTTGCATCAATCGACGACGTGATAATTAATTCACTCGATTTTCAATTTGCGTTCTATAAATTTCATAATCTCAAACAAGAAAAAATAAATAATGCATTTTGTGCAACAGATTCAACTTTAATCTTGTTTTAAAAATATTTCTTAGTAATATAATAATATAATAATTCTTGAAATGTAAAATCTTGTAATTCTTTATCTAATTTCAGAAAATCTTTAGGAGTTTTATAAAATTCCTTAAAATATCTTTATTATCCTTCAAAATTTGGTGAAATTCTTTTAAATTTCGTAAATACACTTTATATATTTTTAAATTACATAAAATTACTCAAAGTCCCATAAAGTCTCATTCAATCTCTTAAAATTTCTGAAAATCCACTGAAATTATGTAAAATCTTTTGGATACATTCAAAGTTTTTAAAATTACTTAATATGTCATAAAAAATTGTAAAATCTATTAGACTTACTTAAAATTCCATAAAATATGGACAAATCCCTTAAAGTTATTTAAAATCCTATGAAATTTCATGAAATCCCTTAAAATTCCTGACAATCCCATGAAATCTCGTACAATTCCCATACAATATCTTAAAATCTCACCAAATTCTTTAAAATTTCTGGAAATAAATGTTCTTAATATTACTTAAAATCCTATGAAATCCCTTGAAATTCCTGAAAATCCAATGAAATCTCGTAACTCCCTATGACGTTAAAATATCATATTATCCTATGAAACATTGTAAAATCTCTTAAAATTTCATAAAATTCCTCGAAATACCGTGAAATCACTTAATATTTCTAAAATCTCAATTAATTTCATAAAGCCCTTTTAAATTCCTTAATATTTTTCAAAATTTCGTGAAATCATCACATTAGATCTCTGAAAATCCACAGTCCCATTAAATTCCACTTAAACATTCAAAATATCAAAAAACTCAATGAAATATTGAGTTAAATATAACCTTAAGAGTTTTAAAAATCTCTTAAAATTCCACAACATATTTATCGTTAAATCTTTTAAGATTTCTCAAAATCCCATGATTTCTTAAAATTGCTAAAAATCTAATGAAATTTCGTAAAATTCCTTGAATCTCTTAAAAGTCCTTAAAACTATTTGTTCCGTATCGGGATC
The DNA here is from genome assembly GCA_900474325.1 of Synergus umbraculus. NCBI lineage: Eukaryota > Metazoa > Arthropoda > Insecta > Hymenoptera > Cynipidae > Synergus > Synergus umbraculus. The sequence goes on along the minus strand of UCOK01014550.1, from coordinate 62,198 downwards.
CATCGCAACAAAAACTCCTGTTTTTTGGAAAATCTCCGATGTTTTGTAGAAAATCTCCGATATTTAACTAAGGGGGCTCTGAAAAATCCAACAAAACACAATTCTCCGAACCACTCGAACACTCCGATAAATCACCCAAAACTCAAAATTCGTGACCTGTCCATAGAACGATGGAATATTAACTGACTATTCCTCTCTTATCCCCGGGTAGAAATTTTGCTGTGGCCCCGACCGGGTCCAGATCGAGTCCAGATCGGGAAATTTCAAACCGGGGATGAAACATACGGCCCGACCGGGCCCAGATCTGAAATACCGAATTCCGGTCGGGCAGTGTGTTTCATCACCGGTCTGGGCCAGGTTTGGAAATTTCTACTAGCAGGAAGATCTTCCTGCTAGTACCCTTCGACCGATCACCTTTCCCCTTCCTTTTGTTTATATTTTCCTATCCTAAACCTTGGCCACTTTCCTCGAATACATTTCATAATAAACTCAATATAAATTGATAGAAAGAGACTATATTTAACATTTTAATGAAATCGTATACAAATACAAAATTATCCCTCAGCATTTTTAAATAATAATTAACAAAACTTTGAATCTTATATACTTAAAATCAAAATAACAATCAAAATATTCTTTTTCGTGTTGGCAACACTATTTAATATCCCTTAAAATATCTGAAAATCCAATGAATCTTTGTGAAAATCCTTGAAACAGTTTTAAAGTTTCTAAAATTACTTAAAATTACACAGAATATCGTTAAATCTTTTAAAATTATTTAAAATCCCATAAAATCTCGATAAATACTTTTGAATTACCTGAAAATCTAATGAAAACTCTTTGTTAGATTTTTATATTCTTTAAATTTCTTTAGAGTCTATAAAACTCTAATAATTGGTAAAATCCCTTAAAGTTTCTGAAAATCAGAATAAATTTCATAAAATTCCTTGGAATACCGTGAAATCCTTTAATATTTCTAAAACTTCAATAAATTCTGTAAAATTCGTATTCTCCGTCTTAATAATATTTTCGAAAACGAAAATAGCCTGAAGATTGTTTTTAAATTCGATAGACATTCACACAATTCACGCTGTTTTTAAACCAATCAGGTTTTCGACAATAACATAGTTTTTTTTTAAGATAGAATTGAATATATGTTTCATTTTTTTATCTTTTCCGTCACTTTGCTCTCTATTCAAGGAGTTAAAAATTTACGGAGGATCATAGGTATATAATTTAGAATAAAAAATATTACTCCTTGCTATACTTATTAATAAGTTATTAATAATAATTATTATATTATTAGGTTTAATGTAATTGATAGAAAAAATTTTTTAAATAAATAAATTTCGAGGGGTTAAAAAGCGAGCGTTAAAATTCTCGCTTTTTCGGCTGATTTGACTGCGGCGTACAGCGCCGGATACAGAATGAACAAAGAATGACAACTGAGAAACACAAACAATGGTATTTTATGAGTTGAATACACATGAGGTCGTCCCACTTCGTATATGACTTTAGCAAGAAATGAACTTCCAAGGCAGATGAGGCCAGAATCGAAAAAGGTTACACTTTACAGCAGAAATAATAAACAGATTCTTTTCGGGTTGAAGAAGTTGCGGCAACGACATGTTCCTCTAGAATAAGCACAGTATAGAATCAAGAAGTCAATTTGAGTTCATAAAATATGAGATTCTCTATTATTTTTACCACATTTTGAATTTTTCAAAAGCTTTACATCAAAATATTCGAAATTCCGATTTCTGTACCCTTCATCGCTTTTATTATATGTTTTAAGACGCTAGCTTTTCCAAAAATATATATTTGCTATTAGTCTTTTTGAGTGATTATTTTTGAAAAGGGGGACAAATATAATGGCGTAATAAAGATGTGCCACCAGTTTTGTTGCATTGACGGGACTCTTTTCCCATAAACGCATCTCATTGTCATTAAATTGGCCTCTCCATTGCGTAAATTAAGGGCGGAAGGTGTCATTCTGTGCACACGACACGAACCCTCGAAGCTCCCCGTTGTGACGCACAAACACATGATTTTTCCTATTGCCATATGGTGTATATATATAAGTTAATTATTCAATTATCATATTAATTATAAATTATTATATTAATTATTATATGATATTCCTTAAGATCAATTTAAATTCCTTAAAATATTGTTAAATCTTTTTAAAATCACTCAAAATCACATAAAGTCAGATTGAATTTTTTTCTGAAAATCCAATGTTCGCAAATTTCACAAAATCTTTTTTAAATTCCTCATATAGAGGAAGCATCAATTAATTAACAAAATGTATTAATAAAGGTCATCTGATTCGTGTCAACACAGGAAATTTGTATTTTCTTTACATCAGCTTTAAGTTTTTATTATTTCAAAACTTATATTCGAAAAATTCATTTTTAAAAAATTAATTAAGCATAACTTTCTTATTTTTTAATGAAATGCATTAATCTTATACTTATAGATCAATCGAGTAATCTTGACACAAGAAATCTCTTTTTTCTTGGTACACTTTGAATTTTCATTATTTGAGAAGTTTTACCTGAAAAATTAATTTTAATTAAATTATAAAAGTACATAAAACTTATTAAATTATATATTTTGACACACACACACACACACACACACACTTGAAGTCCTTAAATTGCATAAAATCACACAAAATAGCGTCAAATTTCTTAACATTATTTAAAATACCATGAAATCCCTTATTAAAATACATGAAAAAAAGAGAGAGAGAGAGGGGGGGGGTTTGGTAAAGGGATGGGTGAGGGAGGAGGAGGGGTTTGCACATTTAAACACATGCTTAGTGTTTGGCAGAATATTATGATTTTTACCACACAAACAAAACATTTTTCTCCATACTAGCTTTTTGATTTTATAGTCATTCATTGTAAGTTCTTTTCTCAATGAAATCTGAGAAAGCTGGTGTCAGTGAAATTAAAAACGAGTACTACAACAAGTGTCTTTTATTCTGTCGACAGAGACAGGATATGGAGGGTAGGTCGGCGCCAGTCATGGGGTCGTATTTTTCCCCTCGTTTACGTAGCCATGAAAGAAATCCCTTAAATTGAAATATCACGCCTACTTATGGCACAACATGATATTCCGGGACTCTATTCTTTATTTTGAAATAAGAAGCAACATGTAGACAATGCCCTTTTACATGCTTAAAATAACATTAGGGACGCTCTGAAGTAGAAGTTTTCGAATTATTTCAACTTTTTATTACTTACATCTTTTTTTTTTTGTAAAAAATAATAATATTTCATATAAATTTCGATATTTTCCTCGAAATAAAAATACTGTTACATGAAAATCATGAAATCATTTAAATGATTTCTGAAATCATGCATAAATTATAAAAAATATCGTATGTGGCATGGGGAAGAGGGACTTTTTTTACATTCGCTATATGATTCGCACAAAAAACATACACTCGACAAAAAGGACCCCCTTTTTTCTCCCTCAGAACTTAAAATACATTATTACCGATAAGTGATTCCATTTCTATTATTATATCATCGCATTTTCACAAATTAAATCCTTCCCTTGAGGTTTTACGGATATAAATTTTTATTTCATTCTCATCATCAATGAGAAGGTATTGATTTTATTTATCATCTTTTTGAGCTATTTAATCCTTTCCCTCTAATTTTTTTTCATTTCCCTTGGGTTGACACATAAATCAAGGCAGAATCACATTTTATAGATGTTGGATTAAATACCATACCATACCATACCATACAATAACATTTTTTTTTTTCAATTTCGTAATGTTATGCTATCTGACAATGTTTATTATTATTAAGGGATTATTAAGGGGGTTACAAGGATTTCTTTTAAAAGTTTGGTTATATTTTTTTACATTTACGTAACAGTTATATTACACTTTATGTAAGTTAAGTAACATTTAAGTAACTATTATGTATCAGTTTCAGTTATGTAAAATATTTTTTGTTTTAAGTTGTCTGTAATAGCTATGCTAGATTTGTGTAACAGTTATGTTACATTTATGTAGCAGTTGTTATATTAATTTAAAAGTAATGTTACATTTACGTAACATTTATGTAATAGTTATCCAGCATTTTCATTACAGTAAGATTACTGTTACGCAATGTAGATAAAATTTATTTATAATCCACATTACACGTAATATGGATTACATGTAATATGACAACAATACATTTAATTTAAAAATACTTTTTGTTAATTAATTTTGCTAATCTATACATAAATGCTGAACACATTTCCTTTGACATCTTGTATATTCATAAAACATTATAACTAATTAACTTTAACTTAAGGCCATGTAAGACTTACCCGATCCCTACCTTACTGACATTTTTTTCTCTGCAACGCTACGTCTACATTTATTGCGATATCAAATTGAAAATTTCTAAAATTGAAGCTAAAGAAATAAGGTACGTTTATCTGGTCTTAAATATTGACATTGATAAAAAATTTGTTTAAAACAATTTTTGTATTTTTTACAAAAATTTAAGACCAGATAAACATATCTTAGCATATTTTCTTTAATTTTATAAATTTTCAATTTGATATCTCAATAAATACAGACGTAGTGTTTTAGAGGAAAAAATGTCGGTAAGGTAGAGATCGGATAAGTCTTACATGGCCTTAAAGGTACGTACAATTTTTTATTACTTCTAAAATCTTGATCACAGCCGTTGATTCTTCAACTCTCACCCTTTATAATCCATTGCTATCAAATTTTCAACTTTTTATGCATTTTTCAGGTTCGTTATTAATCGAAGAACGGATAGTATTATTAGTCCCACCATAGATAACAACATCTCCAACTGCATCACTTATGACCTCTGTACTATCAAGGATGTCACTCCTGCTAACTTCTGAAATTGAAGTATTACTAACGCCAACAGATTTTCTTTTATATAATTCTCGATTAGTGGATTTGGCACCAAAATTTTCTTTTTTGGGATTAAGTACTCGATCGAGGGTGAGAAACGGCATTTCGAAGCAGAGGCAAACAATCAAAGATATCAGAAGCGTCATTATTAGATTTCCGAAAAACGTTCGTAACTGAAAAAGAATCATCTTTTTTAAAAAATATTCAATCTCTGTAAAATGAAAATAGAACAGTCGATAAAGAAAATTAACTATCGGTAAATCAGCACAATCATAGTCGATATAGAAGTCACAATGGTCGGTAAAGAAGATTAACTATAGGTAAATCAGAACAGTCATAGTCGATAAAGAAGTTAAAATGCTCGGTAAAGAAGATTAACTGTCGGATTTTTTGTCAGTCATACAGATGTGAACGTGACTAAACTTTAAGTTTCATCGGTCAGAAAGAGTATATTATCGATAATGTAATATTAGTAAACTATAATACTGACCACATTCATCGTCGTTAGATTTTGTGGAGTCATAACACTTCCCGAATAATATAACAAAACGATGTAGTGACTCAAGTATGCAGAATAAGTGAGTCTGCTGAAAGGCATCCAAACTCGCAAGGAAATAAATTTACCAATCGGCCCTGCAACATAAATAAATATTTTTAAAATTAAAATTAAAAAGACTTACCCGATCCCTTCTTTATCGATATTTTTTTCTCTGCAACGATACTTTTACATTTATCTGGTCTTAAATATTGACATTTATAAAAAAAAATTTTCTTCGACAATTTTTTTATTTTTACAAAAATTTAAGACAGAGAAAAAATATCGGTAAGGTAGGGATCGGGTAAGTCTTACATGGCCTTAAAATTAATATATGTGAAAAAAACCGGGTACTATGAATTTACTCATGTGATAATTACCAAATGCTCCTAACATTAATTTTTTTAAAATTTTGTTGTCATCAAAAAGATTTATGATTAGATATACGTTCCTTAGAGCCCTTTATTCTATGTATTCTCAATTTCAAGTTTAATTAAGGGCATGTGATACTTTACCATAAGAGCAAATTAGTTATACCAATTATACATTCATAATAATAAATATTTCTAGTAAATAAGAGTCAATAAACCTTCGCCTTATATATACGAAGGTTTATTGACTCTTATTAGCTAAAAATATTTATTATTACGAATGTATAATTGGTATAAGTAATTTGCTCTTATGGTAAAGTATCAAATGCCCTTAATCTAGTTTTTTAAATACAGGTAAGGTAGGAGACGAAAAAGTGATACATGGACTTTATCAATACTGTGCAAGGAAGTAAAACGTGTTGCCTATCGCAAGGCGTTAAGCGCTTGGTACAGTTCTGTGAAGTCAAGATTGCCTTCCTACAGGGGCAGAATTTTTTAGACTTACCACCATAGCCATGACTGCTGGCAAAAATAACCCATGAGACGGCAAGTGCAAAAGCTTGACGATGTAAACCTGCATAAAAACTCGCCTCTATCTTATCATAAAAGTAATAGAGTCCACGTGGTCCCAAAACCGCAGAAAAGCCGACTATAGTGGCTAAGATCCAACCAGAAAGTACATAGGGCTAAAAAAACATAACTGTTATATAACTGTTTTATAACTATAAATTAAATGTAACATAATTGTTTATTGTTTTATAATAGGTGAGTCATTGTTGTTAATAATTGTTGCATGTTTGTGTATGTATGGCAAAATGCAAAACTGAAATGTTGCAATACTTACCCACGAAATGGTAATTTTATAAGAACGACTTTTGAAGAGTAAATATCCCAAACCCAACCCCATGATATATGGACCAGCCCTTGCGTAGGTTTTGATGTAAATCAAGAAAAAGACTTTCGTTGTATCAGCCAATCTTAAAAAATTTTAATTTTTAAGAATTTTTCAGTGTTTTTTTTATCGAAAATCTTCAATCAATTATAATGACTCCATTTGTTTTAAGTATGTTGGGTCCTTGGAAATTTGATTTCTCAATTTCACTTAACAAATATTATAATTAGATATTTTTTCGCTTTTTTTTAAATAAATTTCAAAAATACTTACCCTTTGTAATAAAGCATAGTCCCGGGTAAATTCTCAAAATAAGTTATAGTAAAAGGCACAATTACAGAAACTATAAAACCCATTGCGAGTATAATCCAAAAGAAGACCTTTTTTTTCAATTTTAACATCGGATATAGAAAAATGGGCGAGATCCAAACCAACTGCATATCCACAGATAAATACCAAGACTGGGACATACACTAAAATTAGAAAATTTATTGCAATTTAAAAAATTAATTTTAACAATATTTTATTAGTTTTATTTTTAAAATATAGATAAATCTCACCATAGCATCCACATTAATATAGTTATTGATATAGAGAAGATTTGTCCACCAATTTTTACGACAATATTCGCTGTTATTCCCCACCCAAGTGGTCCAATTTGGACCAGATCCTAATTTGTAAAAAAAGGTCACGTAGAATCCGATTACCATGGCGTAAGGTGGAGTCAATCTAAATATTCATAATACTTACGTAACATTTATGTAACGGTCATGTAACGTTTATGTAACATTCGTGTTAAATTTACATAACACTATTTTTACACTAATGTAACATTTACGTAACTTTTATATAAAATTAGTTAATTAATAAAAAATATTAATATTCAAGAAATAATTTACCTAAAATACCGATGTACATAAAGTTGCAAAAAATTCAAAGAATTACCAGGACTTTTTTTATTCCGTATAAGCAAAGTATAAGCAAGTAAAATTGCGCTTATGAGAAAAAATATGTCTGTGGCGATATTCGCATTCAGAATAAAGAGATTACTCCAGGTTTCATGCATCTGGAAAATCAATAGCAATTTTTTAAGTCATTTAAAATTTACCCAAATACCTTGCTGACATTTTCTTCTACAAGCTGCATTTTTTTCAATGTGAATATCAATTTTAAATTTGAGAAATTATTTTAAAAAGTCGCTCAGGAAGGTTTATTTATATATTCAAAAGTAATGTTGTGGAGAAAAAAACGTGGATAAGGTAACGATCAAATAAGTAATACATGGCCTTAATAAAACAGAAATTTTTAAATAGAATATTAAAAAAAATTATGTTACCTTAGGAACATGTGAAACATCTAAATTTATGCCAGCAATCTGGATATAATATGTGTGGGCGAATATAATCCAACAAATGCTAAAAAATCGAATTCCATCCAAACAACCAATCACAGTACCCTGTCTTTCAATAGAAAAAAGGTTTTTTCCGTTTGCGTAAATTGAAAAAGAGGACAGCATCATGTGTTTTGTATCTAAAAAATTAATAATATCAATAATAATAATAATAATAATAATAATAATAACAATAACAATAATAATACTTTTAAAAAATAATTTAAAAATATTAAAATAAAAAATACCTCGATTGTCAAATTTATCAGAACCTCTTCTCTTGATAAGGTCATAAGTAGTACTAGCTACGATGATTGTCAGAAACAATAGAATAATTCCTCTACGAAATATATTTGCTAATTATTATTATTTTAAACGGAAGAATTTTTTTATTTTTATTATAAAATATTATATTATAATTTATAATATAAATATTGTGAACTACATTTAAGATCTAGTTTAAATGCGTTGGACCCAAGTGTTTAGCTCAAAATTCCATTCTTCATTATACTCAAGGAAAATTATAGATACATATTTTTTCGCTCTTTAGCCAGAGAGAAACTGAGAGTAAACATGCCCAGAGGAGGCCCAACTAGTATAGTGGCGCTTGGGTGGCCAAATTGTGTATCAAGATCCGAAAGTAGCATAGAAATAAACCAAAATCTAGCCAGTTTCTGCATTGCATGGCCAGACCTGGCTGAAATCGTGGACCTTGCGTATCTACACCCTCACGGACACAGACGAACGATTTTTTGTCGTCCTGGTCGTTTGGTCCCATTGAAGAAACAATACGAATGCATCTTGGAGTGAACCGAGATATTCAATGAAACGCGTTTATACATTCCGGATTTTGATTTTTCGGCAAAAAAAATTGTGTTCTTGAAACGAGATTTTTATGTTTTACAAGATTTTCGTATTCCTCGATGCTTAAAAATATTAGTTTTATTTTTATTCTAGGTATTCATTGCATTATTGAAATTTTAAAATCTTCTTAGATTTTAAAACCAGATTAAAACTCTGAATATATATCTCGAATGTTTACTCTGCTTTAGCGCTAATATTCTTTCAAATATAAGACTGCATACAGAGAGAAAAAATATTTAGTTTCGATATTTTTTTCATAAAACGAAGAATTCAAAATCTAACTTCAAAAGTAAATATTTTCATTTTACTTAAAAAATATTTGAATTAGATATTTTCTCGCACTGTATGCATAATTCCTCGTTAAAAATTGATTAATTCTACAGACGGAAAAAATTCCAAATTTAATATTTGTTGAGTAAAATGAAGAAATCGAAGTTTTAGATTATAACTTGGCTCCAACATCCTTAATAAAAAAAAACTTTTTTAAAGATAATTTAAACTTATAGTTTGATTGAAATTTTCAAATTTTTGTTTAAGTAATTAAATTTTTGATCTCACGTTTCTTACGTGTAGATCCAATCTTCAATGTTAAAAATGACACGATCCTTGTCGTCAGAATGACAAGTGACTTTGTTGACTTTTACTTTGACATTTACTCCATCCTGTATTCCCTCCATTCTTAGAGGATTGAGACGTTGATCGAGAGCCTGGATTATTTCTGAAGAACTACAGGTAGCTGGCACACACCACATCCAATCATATTTCAATATGCTTTTGCCTTTCGATTTTGTTGTGATCTGCGAAAAACCATATATTAGTACATGTTATAAATTTTTCCGCAATTATTTGAAATTTAAATTCTTGTTGTATGATCCAAATGTAATTGTTAAATGATTGAAACTGTTATGTAGCTGTTATGGAAAAATGTCATATAAGTGCAACATAACTGTTACATAAATGTGACATATATGTTATACAAATTTTTCGCAAACGTAGCACGACTGATACATAACCGTTGTATAAATACAACATAAATTTAATATGTTCGTTATATAAATGTAAAATAACTGTTATACAGCTGTTATATAAATGTTGGGCAACTATGACTTGTCTGTAACAACATTTAAATAACTGTAACGAAATTGTTGCATAACTTAACATTTCTGTTATGTAATTGTAACGTAAATGTTACGTAACGATAACAAAAATATTACATCGCTGTTACTAATACAATTGTAACATAGTTGTTAGATAAATGTATCATAAAGTTATATAGCAGTAACATAAATGTTACGTTGCGGTAATATAACTGGTACGTAATTGTAACATAATTTTACATAAATGAGGCAACAATGTAACATAACTACTACATTACTGTTATATAATTGTTGCAAAATTTTTGGCTGTATAAAGTGAAGACTTGCTTTAGTCATACCGTAGCAGGAGCGATTTGTATAAACAGGTTTGTTGAGTTGATTGAATCTTCCTGTTCAAGAATTGTAATCTGAATGTTAGCATTGCAAGCTTGACCTGCAAATCCATACTCGGTTCGGATCCTGAGACATTCTTTATAGTTTCCTAGTTGTATAATATTTCCGGTCAACAGACCCGAAGATATCTTCGCTGATGCATCATACACTAAACACAAATCATTTTTCATTTTTAATATTGGTCATTAAGGGCGTTGGACCCAAGTATTAAGCTCAAAATACCAATCTACATTTTACTCAACGAAAATTACAGATAAATATTTTTTTCGCTCTGTAGCACTAATCTATTTTCAAATATAAGACTGCGTACAGAGCGAAAAATTATTTAGTTTCGATACTTTTTGCATAAAACAAAGAATACAAAATGTAACTTCAAAATTGAATATTTTCATTTTACATAAAAAATATTTGAATTATATATTTTCTCGCTCTGTACGCATAATTCCTCGTTAAAAATTGATTAATTCTACAGACGGAAAAAATTCCAAATTTAATATTTGTTGAGTAAAATGAAGAAATCGAATTTTTAAATTAGAACTTTGCTCCAACACCCTTAAGGTGATCCAAAATCACTTTTTTTCTATAGGGAAACTATTCAGTCCAATTATTTGGTATTATTAAAATAAAACATCTCTTTTTCATCGTGGATGGGTGTTATGTACCATGGAGAGAGCAACGACCGATAATTATCAAAAGAAAGTTACATATTTACTAGTCTAGTGTTGTAACAAGTTTGGAATCTATCTAAACAAAGTTTCTTGGCAATGAAACTTGGATCTGCTGCAGTATACTAGTAAGGCCCATTGGCATCAACTGATCCACAATTAAGGAATTAATTAAGTTATTATAATTTAAATTGATTTTTATTCAACTGATTGTTCAGTTATTTTGACTGATTGGTATTTCACTGGTTGATCAGTAAATTCTACTGAAAAATGAGTTAAAAACTGGACTCAATCGAAGAAATTGATTGATTCATTGATAAATGAATTTGACTGATTATTCTGCGGTATTTTAATGGTTGATACATGATGACCAGTCAAATTCTGGATTCGATCAGAGAATTCGACTCATTATTCAGTAATTTTTACTGATTGGTATTTCGATTATAAAGCAATATTTTGCAAATCACAAATTAGTCTTGGTATTTGTCTGATCATTCGGTGAAAAATAAAAACAATTATTCGATAAAACTCACTTTTCAAGGCCCACGGTTTATAATCATTAAGATCTCTAAGGTAAATATCACTATCGTTTAAACATTTCTCTGAGGCGTTCTCTGTTGGTGCAAAAGGTCGAGTAGTCACGTTCAAAAGGATGTTTTCCACTCTCGGTTCCTCGACTCCTTTTGCTACCCATGGCTTCTCAAAAAGAAGCAAAATCCAAAAAACAGAAAACAATAAATTCCAAATTATTTTATCTTTATAAAGTCCCACGAATAACATATTCATTCAGGTGTTTGTTAATCCAGGCCACTGAAAACACGTACTTCACAAAAGTTCTTTAAATTCTTATCAACTCGAACTATGACAAAAAATTTACATTCTCATTTTTTTTACTTTTTGTTTAAAATATTTACTCTTCACTTTACTTTTTATTTTGTAAATTGTATTGATTTTTTTCGTTATATATGAGAATTATTTATTTACAAATTTATTTATTTATACATTTATTTATTTATAACAATGGTTAAGATAATAAGTATAAAGATCAGAGATTTTTGGAAATCGGTGCTACTTTTTTTTAAAAGGACACCTTTGTTTTGCGATCTGGAGAACACGCGTTCACGTACGAACGACACCTGGTTTAGTTCGGAATGGGATTTACGAAACAATTGCGTACAAGGTAAAAAGATAAAAAAAACGTGAATGTACTATTCGCGCCATGTAGTTGGTGGCCGATATATTGAGGAGCTATGAACGCGAACTGACGACGGCAACAATCGCTGATTCACTTTTATATATTTTACGCGAATACTTAATTGGTAGAGATGGTGGTTGCGATACGGAAAATTCATTGCATATAAAATACGCAACATGTAGGATTCGTTTGAATTTTTGTTTTGTTTATTCTTTACATGAATATTCATTTTGATTTCCTATGAATTCTTCCAAACTTTTCTAAACTATTTTCAATTTCTTCGAATTCTTTTAAGGACGTTCGACCAATGTGTTATACTCAAAATTCCGTTCTCCATTTTACTCAACGAAAATTATAGATAAATATTTTTTCGTTCTGTAGCACTAATCTTTTTTCAAATATAATACTGCGTACAGAGCGAAAAAATATTTAATTTCGATAATTTTTGCTAAAAACGAAGAATTCAAAATCTTACACTTTAAAATTAAATATTTTCATTTTACTTAAAAAATAAAATAACTTTTTATACTTATTGAAACTGTTTTTTTTTAGCTCTACATTGAGATTTTATCTCACAGATAAAAAAAGGCGCACCTGAAATAAACAAACATCAAGTGACGTTAAAACAAATGAAGCCTTAGATCTATTGATAAATTAACAAAGACAATAATGAGCAAATAGACAGTGTAAAGATTAAACAAATAAAAGACTTTATAATAATTTAATGACAATTTAAAATAATTTCTAAATTAAACATTTCGAACTCAAATCCAAGATTACAAAATCTTTAATTAAAATCGTATAAAAATATTTACAACATTTAGACGATAAAAAGTATATAATTTATCTACTAAGCTTTTAATAAAGGTCACACATTAATATAACTCTAAATCTTCTAGGAATGGATAAAAAAAAAGAAGTTTCTCGTATTTAACGTATGTATTTCTCCTGATAAATTCTTTAAAATAATACTTCATATTTCCTAATAATCGTCGTTTTTCCTCTAAAAAATCAAATCTCAGAATAATGTAAACATGAGATTTACATTATTAAAAAGTCTTATTTTTAAATTCTGCTCTAGTATTTATAATACCTAGGCTTAAAAAAGCCTCTCCATATTTTTTAATGTTGATTCCTGTTTTATCACTAGGTAATATTTTTATAATCCCAGCTTTAGATAAAGAAAAATAAATGGAACTGTATAATACAATATTCGTAAAGAATGTTTCTTTTAGGAATGTCGAAAGACTGTAAAACCGGAGTAAATCTGTTTAACTGAAATTAAATCTTTTCACTCAACTTTTATAACGATTAATGCCTTGAATTCCTAAATTTTTAAATTTACCCTGAAAGTAGTACTGTTTTGAGTCATAAAAATGCGCACATGCAACATTTGCACCTCAGAGAAAAAACCTTTATAAAAACTAAACTATTTTATATTTTGACTTCATTTTTTACAAACTTCTTGAAAGAATAATTTTTAAAGAATTATAGGTTGTATAATTAAAAAGTACAATTAAGTATGTCAAAAAAAAAAAACAAAAAAAAAAGCTAAAAAACAAACTCGAACTAAATCAGCTTCCTCTATCTTTAGGTACTCAAAATTAGAAAAATACTGTCGTTGGGTGCATGTGATCCCCATGTATACTTTAAGGGTTAAAAAATATATTCAGTTTTGGTAATTTGCATCCATTAATTTCATCTATAAAGAATTGGCAAGATTTTAATTAATAATCGTTTAAAACTGCAATGTTAAAAAAAAGAAATATAAAAAAATTACTGTAAAGGAATTACATCCTTTTCCTACCAGCCGATTAATTCAATTGCGTTTTGAACATTTTGAAATACTTGATTGGGATTCTGCATGGAGTTAAATTTGTAAACGAGGCCCAGTTTCTCATAATGTTCGATAATTGGAACAGTGTCTATTATATAATTGTCCAGTCTCTTCCTTAGAGTTTCCTCATTGTCGTCACTTCTTCCACTTCCTTTTTTTCCTCGATTCAAACAACGCTCCATGCATTTTTCTCTACTGCATTCGAAAAAGAAGACGCCTTTTAATTTTGTTTTTTCAGCCATCGCCTAGAAAAAAAAACTAGCTGTGAATTCGATCTCGGGTGTTCCATTTAACTATATTTATATTTTTCTTGTGCTCATTTTCTGAGCACTTTGCTTCCTCATTATGATGAAGTTGTAAATAAATTTGCTTCTTCATAGAGGAAGCATTAATGATTTGTCTCAATATTTAAAAATATATATAATTCTTTTTTCTCGAAACAAAGAATCTTTTGATCTCATCCATCTTTTTAAATAAAATTTATTTATATTAGATTACTTAATTTTATACGATGCAAAAAACCTTTTACTCTCTTACATTTACAAATAATCATAATTTCAATTTATTCAAATATTTTGCTTTAAAGTCTTTAAAACACGGAAATTACAAATTTTATTTAGGCTTTCAAAACTTAAGAATTTTAAATATTCAAATTATTTACTCTTTTTTCTCGAAATAAGCAATCTTTTGATTTCATCATTCATATTTTTCAATAAAATGTTTTAATATTAAATTATTTGATTTTTTACCACTCAAGAAACGTTATAAAGCATTTTTATCCGAGTGTCTTTGAAAGATTTACCACACACATTTGCAAAAAAAAAAAAAAAGAACAAAAAGCTATAGAAAAAATGGAAATCTGACAATGAGATTTTCAAAGTGTGATTAAAAAGCTTAGTTTTATCTCTTAACTTATAATTATAATATATAATTATCAATCACCTTATTCCAACCTTTCACGTTATCTTCGTTTCTAGGAAACCCGTCAATCAGGAATCTTTTATGTGTTGTATCCGAATCTTGCATTGCTCGTTCCAAAAGACTGCAAGTAATTTCCACAGGGACAATAGTACCATTTAGAATATGATTCTCTATCAATTCTCCAAATTTGGAGCCTGGTTTGGCACGTTCCTCCCGCAAAAGATCGCCGGCTGACAGGTGAACATAGCCGTACTTTTTCACTATATAATTGCACTGGGTTCCCTTTCCTGCACCAGGTCCACCCAGGATGAAGACAACTTCAGGTATTTTTGTGTTAGCCATCGCTAAACCTCGAACAAATATTTTACAGACCTTGAACATAAAACGTTTCACAGGTTTCGCGTCCACGCGATCAATTGCATTAGTTCTGACCTTTAAACCCTTTGACCTTGAAATTAAACCTAACCTAACCAAACCAACCAAACCAAGAACCATGAAGTATGTAGTATATATACATATAAGGACCAGGGTTGCGAATTTGCGAGCGTATAATATACCTTAGGTAATTCACGTAAACACGTATCACGCATGTACAGTAACATGCAACGATGCATTTTTGTAACGACCCAACCTTGTTTTGCATTAAAATCTTGGTAGGTATAGATTGGTCCATAGTTCCAGTTGGCCATAATTTCAATTGGCCACAAAATCACTAAAAGTTACCATAAGTTACTAAATTTTATAAACACTGTTTAAAGTAAAGACTAGAAGGGAGTTAGGTTGGCGAAAGTAGCAGCGTTTTAATTGGTTTGTTTCATTAAGATTTTTTCTAATGCGCATTGCCATCTAGTTTCCACCTACACCGGAGTTTTCGAATTTAGTGATGTTGTGGCCAATTGAGATTATGGCCAACTGAAACTATGGACCAATCAATACCTACCTAAAATCTTATGGAAATCAGGGCTAGGTCGTTATAAAAAAGAGGAAGGCATCGTTGCATGTACTGTACACTCGAGTCTCCAAATGTCAAATTTCAAAATCCAGGGTTGTGCACTTAGGTAAATTATATGAGGTTTTTGACATAATTTACGTACGTATATTACGTTCTCAGTTTTTTTACAGAAAACGCAAAGCAGAAATCATTAGAGTGAAAGAGAGAGAAAATCTGCCTCTCTCTTTCACTCTTATGATTTTCTGCTTTCTGCTTCTCGTTTTCTGATACCATAGGACGCAGGGTTGGGTAAGTAAAATACCTAAGGTAAATTACATGGTTTTTTACAGTAATTTACTGAGTATTTTACATCGAAAATATCAAATTCATATGGAGTGGTGGGTTTTCTACGTAAAATACGTAATTTACCTAAGTAGAAAACCATGTAAAATACGTAAAAAACTTCCAGTGACGCGTCACTGCACAACCCTGATAGGACGGGCACCCTCAGTGGGGGGTTTTCTACGTCTTAAGGCCTGATTACACGCTTTTAGGAAAATGTTCTTCTTCTCACTCTACCATGGGACTATCCCATAAGTTTGTCTCATTCTCGCATATTTTCCGAGTGCAAAGTGGAAAATGTGCGAGAATGAGACAAACTTATGGGATAGTCACATGGTAGAGTGAGAAGAAGGAAATTTTCCTAAAAGCGTGTAATCAGGCCTTTATATGTTGAAACCACCCACTCCATTTGAATTTTGAATTTGATGTACAGTGCCCTGCATTAATGCCTTCCTTTGTAAACATGTCATCTCAACCCTGGTTTCCAAAAATTCTAGGTAGGTATAGATTGGTCCATAGTTTTAGTTGGCCATAATCTCAATTGGCCACAAAATCACTAAATTCGAAAACTCCGATGTAGGTGGAAACTAGATGGCAATGCGCATTAGAAAAAATCTTAACGAATCTAACCAATTAAAGCGCTGCCATTTTCGCCAACCTAACTCCCTTCTAGTCTTTACTTTAACAATGTTTTTAAAATTTAGTAATTTATGGTAACTTTTAGTGATTTTGTGGCCAATTGAAATTATGGCCAACTGGCCAAATTCTATTGGAAACCAGGGTTGGGTTGACATTTTTGTTTGACATGTTTACAAAGCACACTCGTCACGGTTGGGTAAGTAACATACCCTTGGTAAATTACATGGTTTTTTACAGTAATTTACTAGGTATTTTACGTCGAAAACACCAAATTCATATGGAGTGGGGGGTTTTCTATGTAAAATACGTAATTTATTATAAGTAGAAAACCATGTATAATACGTAAAAAACTTCAAGTGACGCGTCACTGCACAACCCTGACACTCGGTTTTCCCAATAGTCAACAAATCCAAAAAAGAGGCCCTCCCAATACTCAACAAATTCTCCTCTCAACAGATTCTCTTCTTTAAAATCGTTCTCTCTCGCTCTCTGAAATTACGTATTACATTAGTAGTTATCTGTCGCGCGATTCAAAATCAAATTAAATTAGTTGGATTTTAAATTTCGCACGTAAAATTTTGACCAATTGGGAGAATTTCTCCATCGGTAGTAAAAACAATGCGCGCGCAGGCTGACTATCTTTAATTCAATTATCGGCAACTTCAGATCGAACGAGAGGCGCGCATGACAGGCATGACATAACGACATAACCTTGAATATATTGATTGTTGTTGAAATAATTATGTAATAATAATAATAAAGGAAATATTAATCAGAATAATGCTTTACGGATAAAAAAGAATTCACAGTCTTGTAAGTATACTTTAAATCTTGTAATGTTTCGATATTCTGTCCATGCTATCGACGAGTCATTTAAGTTTTGAGGTTAAGTTGCCGTGCATTCTATTATAATAATTCCGTAGAGGGAATTATTATAAATATCCTGGATTTTAGGCGATAATTCCCAAGTTTGCTTATTTATAAAAAATAAAAGGCGATTTTTTTGTTATTCAAGTATTAATTTATCATTTCGAAGGAGTAAAAACTAATAATGAAATATTTCATTTGGAATTCATGAATGACGAAACTATAGTTAATTGATTGGGCAACGGTCAAGTTTTCCACGCAATGTTTTTCCTTAAATAGTAATTTAGTCTTTTATATATCTTCTCCAGCGTGTCTACTGTAATGAAATTTTGAACAAAATCCAGGAATTGTCCTTTAAAAAGAAATTTTTAAATCACTTGAATTCTTAGAAATCCTGTAAAATTCTCAAAAACCTTTTGAAAGTTTGAAACTCCTCGAAATTCCATAAGATTTAAAATCCCAGAAACTTTTTTAAATCTCTTAACATTGCATGAAAACCTTTGAAGTCGCTTAAAATTCATTAGAATTTCTTAAAATTCGACTATAATATTTATAATCCCTTTATATCTTTTAAAATTCATTAAAAGTATTAGAAATGTCATCAAATTCCATGAAATCCTTAAAAATTCCATAAAGTCTTTTAAAAATCAGAAAAATCTATTGAGTTCTCTCAAAATCATTTGAAATTTTACGAAACATTCGAAATCGCTTAAAAGCCGTTGGAATATTTTTTAATTTGTAGAATCCTATTAATATTATTCCTCAGAATTTCAAAACATTTAAAATTCCGCGAAATTTCCTGGAATTCCTTAAAAGCCTGCCAAATTTTTCAAAAATCCTAAAAATTTTGTTTAATTTTCTCTATAAAAAGGTGATGTAACGAAATGTCTCTAAAATCTCGCATGCATTGTTGTTTCAAACCTGCTCTCTAAATTTGAATCAGCGAAATTCCGCTGGTACAGATTAAGAAAGTGATTGGCTTTTGAATGTCTTGAAGTTTTGGTTTGTTAGTATTATATATTAATCTGTATTTTTCTTGCAGGTAGAAATTCGAACGATGTTGATCATTGGAAAATGTTTGCATTTCACATGCACGTCTCTCCTTCGCTCCAAGTACTCTAGTCAAAAATTCAACCTTTGTACGACAAATCTTTGCGCTTGCAAAAGATTGTTGCATCTCTCGCTTGTAAATACAGAGCCGCAGCAAAATGGAAAATGTTCCGCGCCACTCGAAGAAATTTCGGTGCGAGGGAAGTTAACATTATCAAAAAAAGTGGGATTTGTGGAACAGAAAAGGCACATGAGTATAGCTGCGAAATTTGTAAATAACTGTCCGGTTAAAATACAGCCGTATCTAAAGTTGATGAGAGTAGATAAGCCAATAGGTAAATAGCGAAGGGTCCAGAAATATAAATCTTTACAGTCATCATCGTTACCTATTCAAAAAAGGTTAATTCCTTGAATTTTTGATGTACACCAGATTGTGGTACAAAATCACTTTTTCACCTTTTTAAACGACAATAAATTCTATTATGACATTATTTAAATAAATTCATACTCGAGGGATAAAAATAAAAATTTAATTTGCGATGTTTTCAGGTTCCTGGTTACTTTTTTGGCCTTGCGGATGGAGTATTGCAATGGCTGCACCTGCAGGCTCATTTCCGGATCTCAACATGTTGGCTCTCTTTGGCCTTGGAGCCTTCATTATGCGAGGAGCTGGATGCACTATTAATGATTTGTGGGATCAAGATATTGACAAAAAGGTGTAGAATCTAAATATTAATGTCAATTAAGATTCCAAAAATCTCAGAGTTTACTCCCGTAATCGAAGCATTAATAAAATTCGAGAAGACTAGTGTTTGCAAATATGCTATTATAATAATTTTGACTAATCTGGAACATTACAGTTTCTAAATCAATATAGATATTATACTTTTTCATTTTAATTCTATTCATTCTCTCTATTCATTTTCGAAATCCACAGCAAAATTTGAAAAATTCAAACAAGTTGTAGCCGAATTTATTTATAATTCGGTGAAAATCTCAAAAAGTTAAGAGACTTCTCTTCAGAACTTTTTGAAAGAAACAACTTTGAAATTAATGCGAATAATAGAAATTTTAAAACATTGAAATATTAAATAATGAGAAAATAAATTACTCAAATTACTAAAAAATTGTTTTGTTAGGTAGCCAGAACAAAGGATAGACCTCTAGTGACTGGAGAAGTAACGCCGTTTAAGGCGTTGACGTTCCTGGGTGGACAATTGAGCTTAGGACTTTTAATTTTATTGCAACTTAACTGGTACAGTATTCTACTCGGTGCAAGTTCACTGGGTAAGTCGCTCTCTAAAAAATAAATTCGATCAGGCAATAGTACTTGATATAGGTTGAGAAATTGCTGGAATTGAAAAATACTTTAAAATTAAAGTTTTTGATTTTATGGGAAATTAATTAATTTTATTGGAAACTATTACAAGAAATTTCTCTGAGATTTTTAAGAGATTACCTAAGAAAGTTTCTAAAAAGGCTTTTTTTTAATTTACCTAGAGTAATCTTCTCGAATGTTTTTTTAAATTTCTCAATCTTGTGAAATCATTCTAAGCTTCGAAGCTTTTAGAATCCCTGTAAATCTTTTAATTCTTTTTCTATTCTTGACTCCCTTTTGATTATATTTTCAAGGAAAATTATTATGACGTTAGAACTTATATCAAATAACTAATACCCTTAAAACATTGAATCTAAATCAAACCGATTTTTCAGGTCTAGTTATTATTTATCCTCTCATGAAGAGAGTGACTTATTGGCCACAATTAATATTGGGAATGACCTTCAATTGGGGTGCTTTACTCGGATGGTCTGCGATTAACGGCTCCTGTGATTGGTCAGTTTGTTTACCTCTCTACGTCGCCGGTATCTGCTGGACTATTTTGTACGACACTATTTACGCTCATCAGGATAAAGTCGACGATTTGCTCTTAGGAATAAAATCTACAGCTCTTAAATTTGGAAATAACACGAAGCTTTATTTATCCGGATTTGGAGCGAGTATGATTGGCGGATTGGTGGCTTCAGGAGTGGCTGTTGAACAGACTCTTCCTTATTATATCGCTGTGGGATTAGTCGGCAGTCATCTAGTTCATCAGGTACAAAACTTTCTTTTTTTTTTATCATGAAAAGTAGGGCGATTCTTTTATTAGTCAATACATTTTGATACGTCTAAAAATTTTTCCTTTTGTTAAGAAAATTATTTCTGATTTTTTTTTTAATTAAAGCAAATATTTAGGGGTTGCTGAAGCCCTTTTTACCCTATTCAAAATCTTCGAATAAGTAATTATCGTTTTTCAATTTCAGATTTACACGCTGGACATCGACAATCCTAAAGACTGTGCAAAGAAATTTATTTCTAACCACAGTGTTGGAGTGTTATTATTCGCTGGAATAGTTTTAGGGAATTTAGTCAAGAATTATGCGAGTAAAAGTGCCACAAACAAAGTAAACGAGATTCAGTCAAGTAAACAGAACGCTAACAAGAGTTTCAGCCATAATCAAGTTTCTCTAATCAGTAGCTAGTATGAACCCTTAGCCTTGCACAAAAATAGGAATTTTATTTTAAGAAATTTTATAGAAGAAGATTTATTCAATTTAAAAGCTTTATGAAAGCTACACATGTAATAGATGATTTTTAATTTCATAGTGTTCTTCAGTTTTTGTTTCTCACGCTTAGAGAATGCCAAAGAAAAAATTCATTCTGAGGGAAAAAGAAACTGTAATGTTACAATTTTTTAAGTGAATATTTCATTTTTTGGATCGTACAACAAACTGTTTTGTTTGCAACTATTTGTATTTATGTAAAGCAATAAATACCTGGATATAAATAGATAGTAGCTTTTTTTATTAATTTGCGAGCAGTAAAGCGGAAACAATTGGAAATAAAATAAAATCTCTGATGAAAATTTAAAAATCGTCAGAAGATACCTACCTAAAACTTCATCCCAAACGTACATTCAAAATTCTTGTCATCAACCCCTCATTTAAACTCAAGATATTATAAAAAAAAAATGCATGGAACTTTTTCCTAACCAGGGAATTTTTTTCATCAGAAAAGAATTGCACAGAAAAATCTTAATACCTATATTTCTCATTACAAACATTATCCAATAAAATATTTAAATTTGAACTCTCAAAGTATATTTACATTCTTCAATCTTCAACTTTAATTTCTGAAGCGGATTCCTTCATCATTCTCTGCAGATTAAATTTTGCTTTTCGTTCTTCGAGAGCGGCTTCGTAGCCTTCCTGCGTCAATAACTTTGTCTTCATTTCTTCAACTAGTTTAATATTTGGC
Organism: Synergus umbraculus; assembly: GCA_900474325.1. Lineage (NCBI taxonomy): Eukaryota > Metazoa > Arthropoda > Insecta > Hymenoptera > Cynipidae > Synergus > Synergus umbraculus. The sequence continues at coordinate 40,008 of UCOK01014550.1, read as the reverse complement.
AGGACAATCGCGAGGTATCCACCTTTATGAGGTGGCTCTCGCAAAAGCGATGGATTCGTCGCCAGCGACTCGTTGACTTCCACCAGCTTTCCAATCATACAACACTTAATCATATACGTTTTCTCATCCATGCAGGTTATCGAACAAATATTTGAATTTTCCTGCATAGGCTGTGCACCGTGTTTTCCCTTCCCGGAGACTTTGTTCTTTGTTCGATCGAGTTTCTCGCTCACGCGGAAGTTGACATTGGAAACTTGTTTTTCATTCTCGAAAATCAAGTGACTCGGTGCCAGGGAAATCATGCAGATTCGATTTGTGTGGATGCGAATGCAAATGTCATCTCCAGGTGTTTGCACATCCATTTTGTAAAAAGGAGTAAAGTAGCGGTCGGTCACAGAAGGCCATTTTTTGGTGAAATCCACTCCAAGTAACATTTCAGAAGAATCTTCGTCCTTCGAAAAGGGAAACATGGATTCATCCTCCTGAGATATAATCTTTGGAACCGCTACTGCTATTTCCGACTGAGAAATTTTCTCCTTGGATTCTACCAGGGAATCTTCTTCCATCTTTACTCCGTTTAGAGAATTGATTTCTAAATCAGGCGTGAACTTCATCTTTTTGTTTTGAGGTTCTTCCATTTTGGCTTTTCAGATGATATTTAAAATTAATGTTTGGATTTGAGGACAGATGTTTAATCTTCTTTTTTTTCTGACTTCTGTCCTACAAGAAGCTTTTTGCGAAATTCTTGAGATCGTTTTAAACTTTCTTTTTCGCGAATATTTTGCTGTAAGAAAATAAAAAAAGATTAGAAAATGTTTTAAATTTCAATTAAATTACTAAAATTGGACCAATTTAACTTAAACAATTGAAATAAATTGAAAGCAACCAAAATTTGGAATATTTATAAAGTAATATTAAATATATTTCAAGGATTTATTAATCGGCATTTATTCATTTATATTTGGATGCTTCTAAATTCGAAACCTTTTCCATTTTTTCCTGAAAATCGCTGTCTAAAAATTTTTGATTTACACATGAATCACAAAATTTTAATTTTTCATTTTACTCATTAATATTAGAATTTGATTTTTTTCAATATCAAAGTTTAATTTTAATTTTTGTTCTTATATAAAATGAGAATATCGAAATTTGAGGTTAGAATTTCAATTGAAAATTTCCAAAGATTAAAAAAAAAATATTTTTTTTTTTTATGCAGATGAAATGCATAAACTGATGAAATAGTTGAAAATAATTTATTCAAATCATGGAAAATAGTAATAAACGATCAAATTGTATTTTGGGTGTCCTAACCTAAAAACAAATTAAAAATTTTATTGAAATAGATTCATTTAAATACCTGATTTTGAATGCACCGCTGTAATTCCATATATATAGGTGAACAAAATCCTGTTAGTTTTCGATATGGGTGCTAGAAAAATAATAAATTCTTTCTTAGTTGCAAAATAGAAAACAGGCAAAAATGTTTCTGAAATTGATATGAGATTTCAGTTTCACATTATTTTACCTCCTTATAACAATTTTGTAATTCTTTATAGAGATAATTGCAAGCGGTATTCTCTGCTGTGAGTTCTTTAATCATTCTGCAAGTTAATTTCCTTCAAGTTACTGCAAGTTACTGAACAAATTACAAATTACATATATACATACATATATGTTACATACAGTTATTACATATTCTCGCTGTTCACATGTCTCAACTGAACTGATACCATGCTGGTTAATATTGAGAACGGAATGCGGTTGATATTGGGAACGTGTTAATATTGAGAACGTTATTAGGGTGACGTCCCATGATTGCGTTTCGTCATAATCAGAGAGAAAAAGATAGAAGTATACTTTTTTTTTTTTACTCTCATTATGACGCAACTCAAAACGCAATCATGGGATGCCAACCTTATTGGGAATGTCGAGTGTATGTTGACTACTGCCACCCTGCCACTGACGGATGGACCAGTAGAAAAACATGCCCTTAATGGCATGTATTACGTACCTGATCTCTACCTTACCGACATTTTTTTCTCTGTAACGCTACGTCTACATTTATTGAGATAACATATTGAAAATTTCTATATTTGAAGCTAAAGCCTTAAGATATGTTTGTCTGGTCCTAAATATTGACATTTAAAAAAAAAAATTTTTTCAACAAATTTTTTTTTATTTTTACAAAAATTTAAGACCAGATAAACATACATTAGCATATTTTCTTTAATTTTATAAATTTTCAATTTGATATCTTTATAAATGTAGACGTAGCGTTACAGAGAAAAAAATGTCGGTAAGGTAGAGATCGGGTAAGTAATACATGCCCTTAAAATACACTCGACGTTCCCAATATCAACCGCATTCCGTTCTCAATATCAACCTGGATGAACCTAAAATCTCACTTGATACCACTTCGCATGCGTTGCGCTCCGAGATCTGATTGGTTTCTATTAGCGTGCAGTTTAAAAGGTTTAAAATGTTAAAAAATATTATTTTATGTGCAATAGACATGTGCAATTGATATGAAATTTGAGAAAAGAGATTTGGTTGTTATTGGGAACGTCGAGTGTAAAAGAAAACTTTCTACAGAAATATTGTTTATTTTTCATTTCGGAGAGGGGGGGGGGGTCAATCCCCCTTGATCCCCCCTGGCAACGGCCTTGTTTATGGCCGATTCCTACACCTCCGGATAAAATTTATCTTACAGATAAACACTGAATCCACTAATCAGAAATGGTTAAATAGCGAGAGGTTGACAACTCGTGAAATCAAGTGTACACTTGCACTGAAATCTTCTGAATTCTCCTGAAATATCTGAAGTCACGTGAATTCACTTGAATTTTCTTGAAATCTCCTGAAGTCAGTGAAATCTTCTGAAGTCATTGAAATATCCTGAAATATCTTGAAGTCAGAAGTAGGTGTACACCCGCTTGGCCGAGTTGTCAATCCCTCGTTAAATAGGGTTTGTCTGCAAAATAAATTTTATCCGGAGGTGAAGAAATTGACCAATAGTCTATCTCTTCCTATTTTTTAGAAAAAAAATCAATATTTGGCCATATAAGTTAAACTCAGATTCATTAATACATACTTAGCTTATTTTACACAAAATATCATACAAAATACTAGCGATTAAGAAATAAAAATTTTTCCGTGAGAGCTTAAGGGTGTTAGACCCAAGTATTAAGCTCAAAATTCCAATCTTCATTTTACTCAACGAAAATTATAGATAAATATTTTTTCGCTCTGTACGCATAATTCTACTTAAAAATTGATTAATTCTACAGAAGGACAAAATTTAATATTTGTTGAGTAAAATATAGAAAACGAAGTTTTAGATTAGAACATGGCTCCAACACCCTTAAAGTTTATAAACTCGTCATTCTGAACTCGATTACTTATTACTTATGTACAAAATTCTATTTTCGATTCATTTACTACATGCGTCGACCTTAAAACTGGTCCCGTAATAGCTGTTTGTTTGTCAATTTAAAAAAAGTAGGCAATATCCGAAGAAAAGTCGATTTTCGATGCATGCATTGCGTGTTGAAAATGTCTTTTTTTAGCCCAATGCTTTTTTTCTTATTTTGATACTTTTCGAGACAAATTCGAGACTTTTGGATATTGACTTTGTTCAATTCGAGATTTCATACGATGACTTTTTTTATAATAGGACTATCTCAAATCGACTTTTCTATGCACTCATGATAAAAAATAATGTGTGCAACTTGTGCCTCGTGCTTTACCACGAAATGGTGATTCCTGTGCGTGTGCAGCGCTCATTACCATTTCTTGGTTTTCAGCACTTGTTGCACAAAGTACTATTTGCGAGCCATCGCAAAGGATATATTAAAACGTCAATTAAAAGCTTAAAACTAATGGTAAGTTTCAACCAAGGAAATCATAATTCGAGACGTCTTCAAACTGTTGGTTTTGCGGATTTCCGGGTTCCATGGGTCTTGCGTTCATTTGACCTCTGGGGCCAACCATTTGTTGTTGCATATTGAGAACTTGTCTATATTGCGGTTGCTGCTGAAACAAGAAACCAAAATTTTAATATTTGTTCCATATATATCGTCAATAAAGAAATGTAGAAAAGTAAAATTTTTATTAAAAATATAAATTTTCAACTAAAAAATATTATTTGGTACGAATCGTACGTACAATTAAGTTATATGTACAGTAAGGCTGGCGTCCCATGATTGCGTTTTGCGTTGCGTCATAATGAGAGACAAAAAAGATAGAAGTATACTTTTTTCATTTTTTCAGAGTCACTTTCACTCTACATATTAGATGCCCCTTTTATATTTCACATTGTTACATCTGATACATATTTATTATTTAATTTGTAATAAAAATAGTGTTGCTCACTTCATGCGTAACAAGTGCTTACGCTGACGTCAAAAATTAAGGTAACGCTATGAAGTTAGCTGAAATGCATGTTCTTTTTATAATAGGAGAATAGGAGAAAAATAGGATAAACCTCTTGGATAAACCTTACCTGCTGTAACAAATGCCTAAGTCCAAGATTATTGGGCATCACAGGACGCATCATTCGCTGGGCATTGGCTTGCTGTCCAGCCATTCCTGATTGATTCAAACCTCTTTGTGCTTGCTGCGCATAGAAAGATAAAAAAAAGTGTAAAGCGTAAAATAAATTTTCTTAGTTAAAACAAACATAATCTAAGGGTTGGTCTTAGGTCTAAGTACTTTTTCCAAACAAAAAACTTCACATGCAAATATGATAAAATTTGTTTTAAATGCGCTTGACTCATCTATTGTATAGTGTAGTGTTTTAAATCTTTTATATTGAAAGTATTTCAAAGAGAAAACTTGCCTCCAGCTGTTGTTTGTATTGCATTTCTTGCTGCTGCGCCACTTCTAGGTTTTGCTGAATCTGAAATTTCAAAAATAAATATATATTGACCGATTTCAACCAGAAAATTATTAAAATCACACAGACATTTTCGAAAAATGTCATTTTGGGATCTCTGAGGTCATATTATATCTAAATATATAATAAATTAAATTTGAGAAACATTGAGAAAAAGAATTCAAATTTGGATTATGAATTTCGAGACTTTTAATTTCCCTCTATTCGGAAGCAAAAAAAGAAAAAAAAAGTTTGTTATCCGTACATTTACTTCCAATTGGGACTTATATTGAGCTTCCTGTTGCTGTGCAGCTTCGAGAGTTTGACGAAGTTGCTGAATCTTCATCAAATTTTGTTGTCTTGCCATTCCAAGTTCATCAAACTGAGGGCGCTGTTGTTGCCCCATCATTCCTCCACTTCCAGAGCCAACTTGCTGTCCACCGGTCATATTGCCACCCTGAATAAAACAAAATTGTGGATTAAAATTTTTTTATATTTTTAAAACATTTCGAGGAATGTTAAGAGCTTTTAAAGAAAATTTAAAATTTATAGTTTGTCGTGGTATTTTAAAGAATTTCAAAAGATTTTTCGGTATTTTAAGAGATTTTGTAGATTGTCGTGGTATTTCATAAAGTTTCTGGGAATTTAAAGAGATTTTAAGGGATTTTAAAGCTTGTCGTGGAACTTTAAAGGACTTTACGGAAATTTAAAAGGTTTCTAATTATTTTAAAAGATTTTTATTATTTTTAAAAGATTATTTTTAAAGATAGTAAATAAATAAGTAACTCACCTGTAAATTTATTTGTCCTTGAGGTCCCGAGGAAGGTGCCAAATTTTGTTGTTGATTTGACGGGACGACATTCTGAGTAATTTGAGCACCTCCCATTGCCATTGTATTTGTTTGGGACATAAGAATTCCACTCTGAGAAATTCCGGTTGTTGGCATGCCACCTTGCATTGTATTTCCGCTGGCAGCACTCGCCTTAATAAAAAAAATAGATTATACATAAAAAATAATTTAAAAGTCGCATCAACAGGACTTTTTTGGATCTCTTCATTTTATGGAACGAATATTATAAATAGATCATTTTTTTCTCCGTAATTGTGTTCATTTTTTAAATAAAGGTACACAGCGAGAACAGTTTAATTTTAATACTTTTTGCATAAAAAAAAACGATTTTATTTTGAGGTCAATATTTTTGAATACTTAATTATACTTAATATTTTCTTTTTTTCATAAAATGTTCTGTTACCTGCGACTGGTGACGTAAGGCCTGAGTATTCTTCTGCTGCTGGATCACTTTTCGAAGACGATCTACAAAGCCGGATTGATCATTTGGTATAAAACCGAGAAATGATCCTTTCTCTGTTGTATATAAAAGGAGAAGAACTTTAATGCCACAGGGAGGTTGCGAATTAAAGTGAACACATCCCGCCTTGAACAAAAATAAAATAAATTACAAATATTTGTCTTTTATAGCTAACTACACATTAAAAAAAAATTTTAGTTTCAGTGATCCTTTAGTAATTCTTCTGAATGTAAAAATTCAAAGTTTTTTTTAAAGAATTTTAAGGGATCTAAAAATATGTTTATGATGCTTAAACCATTTCTTGAAATTTTAATAGATTTTAAAAGATTTTAAAGTTTGTCGTGGAACGTTAACGGATTTCAAGTGATTTTTATATTTAAAAGATTTAGTGGAATTTTGATGAACAACAACCTGTGAGGACTCTATTAATTTAATACTTACGAAGCCGGAGGACATCACTTTGACAAGAGAGTCGAGAGCTTCACATGGAGTGGGATAAAAACAGACGGATCTCGAATTCTTCAAATATGCATTGCCTATGGTTCCTAGTAACATTTTCGGCATTAATTGCATCAATAACTTTTGTGGCCAGGCGTCAGTTTTCCTAAAAAAAATTCAAAAATAATTACAAACAAAAAGACAAAATAAAAAAGTTTTACTTTTGGAAAAGATGTAGATAATTATTCTTATTAATAAAAATTACATGAAAAATAATATACATACAAATCCATTTCTCCCTCCTTTGGCTGAATAGACACTTGGCAAGGCACGTGTTTGGTTTGTTTTTGAGTATCGTTTGGATTTTTGTTCTTTTCAATCCACTCCAGAGTTCCTTGCCAAATAATGCGACGGTCATTTCCCATAACCATTTGCTGTCCAGCGCCAACATTACCCTGAAATGATTTTCAGTTTTTTCTTTTATAAAAATTAAGGTCAACTTTTTTGCATATCAAATAATTAAAAAACTGTTTTGCTACAAGAAAATATAAATGATTGTATTCTTTCAATTGATAACATATTTTTAATGAAGGCATAAACATAAATAACTTTTCTACCCTGCAGACAGGACGTTAGCTAGCAGAGAGTACATAAGAATAAAACACATAGATAATAAAAATGTAGGTAAAAAGAATTCTCCCTTTTACTCTCATGTATTTTCTGCTGGCTATCGATCAGCAGACAAAGGTGTAAAAGAGCCTTAATAATGCAGTCGGTGTAAATTTTATCGATCCAAAAATTGAAGAAAACGAACCTGGGTCTGAGCATGAGTAGCTTGTGCAGTACCGGAAGCTTGAGAAGCTTGACCTTGAGGAGTAGCGACTGTATGAAGACCTTGAGTGGAAGTTGGCTGATTAACCCCCGAAACAGCGAGTTGAGAACCCGGCTGATTCTGAGGTTGCTGAGCTTGCATTCCCATCGAAGCCTGTTGCTGATTTTGTTGCTGGTTTTGCTGCATCATTAATCTCAGCTGTTGTTGCTGAGATAATTGTTGCTGCTGTTGAGGATTCGTTCCCATTGTGTTGTTAGTATTGCCTGAAACGTTTTAAAATCTTTTTAAGTTTTCTTCAGAAGTTTATGAAATCTTAGTAAACTCTTAAAAACTTCTAAAACTCCTCAAAACTTTCAAAATCATTCCGAATTCTATTTAAAATTCCTAAAATTCAATCAAATGTTTCGAAACCCTTGAAAATATTTTAAAACCTTTCTGAATCACTTGAAAACGTTTGAACTCCTTCAAATTATCTTTCGAAACCTTCTAAAATCTTTTGAAATCAATTTAAATGACTTGGAAGCTTTTGAATTTCTTCCAATTCGCAGGAATTCATCTTGAATAATAATGAAATATTAAAATTTTTTTAAATAAAGAAAGCAGTTACCATCCATTCTCTGTCCGAACGGCGAGATGTTTATACCCAATGAAGAGGGGGGTTGATTAAGTTGCGCTAAAAGTGCGCTACCTGGAGTACTCGTAGGGGGCGCTGCACTTGGTGCAATAAAAGACGGTCCAGGAGGCCTCATTCTCCAAGGATGAGCGGGCCTATTGCCTATTCCGGAGGGATGGTAATTAGGCGGCGCGTTAATTTGGGGATTGAAGCTTGGACGTCCGGCGCTCATTGGCGCTGCCATTGGTGGTGCCACTGGCTGATGTACTGATGTTATATTCTGAGGGGCTTGATTCCTGAAAGTGGGACCCTGGGCTTGTGCAGGTTGAGCGATGTTCTGCGCAGCCTGATTCGTATTTGGACTGTCGTTACTCTGCAGCGGACTTAGAGGAATTTGAGCGGCGCTAGCAGCAGTTGCGTGTCCCGTGCCGCTTATCGGACTCACGGGACGCTCTTTCAGGTTATAGTTTCTGAGTAAAACCAGGTGACGCGGGTCTTTCGCGTAGTTCTTCGTCTGGGAGGATTGAAGGTCACCCCCGGCCTTTTCAAAGAGTTTGAAGAGGGCAGGAATTTTTCGAGGCGAGAGGATTGAGAGGTTTATATTTCTCTGGAACAAAAATAATTTTTCAAAATAAGATTATAAATTATATACAGTTTAAGTTTATATTCTAGAGAATGAAAATGAAAATTACTTCTTGTAGAAGAGGAGCTAACTGATCGACCGTGTGACCAGAGAATTTGAAAGTTTCCTGAACCGTTGTAAGATAAGGAGGCGAGTTGCAGACTAAAATGCAATGCTTTTGAGATGCTGAACTTGGTTCTCTTAGAATTTGCAAGTCTTCAAAACATATTAAAGCTGTCGCTAAGCCCTCGGCGATGTTAGCATGCGATTCTCCCATTCCGCCGACCATTCTGTAAATTAACAAGAAAAAATAATTAAGAATTAAAGACTAAAGATGTATTCCTACGTGTCAGATACCATTTCTAATCTCAAAATTGTATTACCTTATTCTGCTCGAGAATTATTAGAATTGAGTATCTTTTCGGTTTGTAGACATGTTTTTAAAAATAAACGGATAGTTACAGAGCGAAGAAAAGCTCACTTTTAATACTTTTTCAGTAAAATGAAGAGGGAATTTTGAGTTTAGAATTTGTTTACTCGAGTTTGTTTAGAATTTGCTTACTCGAGTTTGTCTAATGCAAGTAAAAGTTTGTGCGGGTTCGAATAAGGTCCGAGAGTTTCTGTACAGGGGGCTGGTAAACAATCTGCTGCATGATAAACGACGACTCCGTACAAGGTTGAAGTATTCTGTAAAAATAGATATTATCGAATTTATCAATTTTTAATCATTTCTCAGCATTTTTTTTTTGATAATTTTTGTGAATAAACTTACCTCTGGGACATATTCTCGGTCTTCTATGTTACCTTGACTGAAGTATCTGAAATGACCAATAGTGAGGAAATCAAATGTCTTTTCTAGATGTATTCGGGATTTTTAAATATATGTAATCAAGTAAGTTTTACTGCATCACTCACTCTAACGTCGGAATTAGATAATTTGTCTTGAGATCATGCAAATAGGCACCGTTAACAGCTGTGCCTTCAATGACAAATATTATGTCGGCTTGAAGTCCATGATCTGTTGGAACGTTTACCATTTTCGTGTCCTATAATATTTTTCTCGCTACAAAATAAATCAAATTTTTTTTCAAAAATGTATTCAAAACTTTTCTACAAACAAAAGTTCTGGATATATGGTTGGATAAAAATTCTGTAAGCATTTCAAACAAAAATTTGAAAAGAAATTTTTAACACAAGTTTTTTGTTATAATTTTAAAGATTTAAAAAACAAGATTTTTGAACTGAACTTCTTTGGAAAAACTAGAAATATTGTTTTTTTTATCATTAATTGTCAATAAAATGAAATATTACAAGTATAATTAATAAGTTTTATTAATTTGTTATTATATTATTATATTCCTATTATATTATCAGATTATTCAAGAACTATTTCTCTAACTATATAATTTTAAACTTTTCAAAATTTTGAGAAAACTAAAATAATACAAAACATATATAGAAAGATATGCAACTTTTGTAATAAATTTGTTATAAAAAAAGGCCATTTTTCCAATTACATGTAAAATAACAATCACCTAAGAATATTCTATTCCCTCTTAAACAATTGGGTAACGTCGACGGTTCACAACAAAAATTTTTTGTAAATAAAATTCTTCGTTGCACAATGAAAAAGTTTGTATTTAGAAAGTGTACTCTTCTTCTTCTTCTTGTTTGGGTTAGTGTTTTTAGCACTAGGTCCATAGAGATTTCCAGGTTGCCGCAGTGGAATCCCTTGCTCGGTAAGAGCAAGACCTATCAGGCCCAGGGTTGCACGGTTACGCGTATTAGGTAACATACGTCGAAAACCTCGAGTGACGCGTCACAACCCATCCCTGCCCCAAACACATCAACCCAAACCTGGTTTCCATATGGAAACCAGGGTTGGGTTGACATGTTTGGCGGGGAAGACTCGAGTTCGAAAATTCTCGGTAATTTATTTTTTGTCCTTCTCTTTCCTATAGCGACGTCTTTTTCTAGGCAAAGATGGCGCTATAGGAAAGAGAAGGACAAAAAATAAATTACCGAGAATTTTCGAACTCAACAGAAAACGTCGGCGTAAATAGAGTTCTTAGTCGGTTATATTACTTCGAGAACGGTAACGAGAATGAGAATATAACCGAGAATATAACCGAGACTTAAATTCTCTAAGAATTTATAAGAACTTATGATTTTAGAGATTTTTATGACAAGGGAGATAATTATTGATTAATTAACCGATAAAGTGTAATAAACTGTTTTTTGTACTTCGATTACTTCTTAATCAGCTTTACACAAGTAGTAAATGAAAAAACTGTCATAAATGTGTGCAGAGTATAGGTTATGTTAGTCAGTAACATAACCTATAAAGTAACGTTTATTATAAGATGAATTTTGTGGCTTTAGTTATAACTAGTAAGCTGTTGTTTTGCATATGTTACATTCCTAAATATGCCTTAGCTAATAAATGACTAAAATTTAACTATGTAAACAATGTAAACAATAACAATTTTTCTACGTTTTCTGCCGACATGAGACTGTACCTGTCGGTTATATTACTTCGAGAATGGTAACGTGATTGAGAATATAACCGAGAATATTACATAATTCTCGAGAATTATTCGAAAATTTATCCATAAACAGTTCCGATTTTGTCCGCTTACAGCGCTAATTTTAAAAGGTGTTTCCTATTTTCTTGGCAGACACTCGCGAAACGCGAATACTCGCGAAATACATATATGCAAACCTCGCAAATCCGTTACGTGGTCTATACAGTCTATAAGCGGTGAAATGTGAAATTGTGGTATATGTGGTTGTGATTTTCAGTGATTTTCACAGTCTGTGCTTTTGTGGTGTTTGTATAATAGGTTACAGTGTGCTCCAAAATGACATTTCTAGACTATAGAAACTATTTATTAAAAAATTAATAATCACGGTAGCGAGACTTTGTGGGTGTCAGGAAAACAAGTTTTCTCTGGAAAATCGAATTATTTATTGTTACGTGTGAGGTTAGGAGTGAAAAATTGTCTGAACATCTCGTGTCCGATGTTTGTCGTCCCACTGTTTTTTAACTGCAGTCAAGGTAATTATTGCGAAATTTTACTGATTTTCCGATTTCCTTGCCTTTTATTCCACCGATTTTTCGAGCGACTTTCACATAACCTCATTCCGCTTTCCCATGTTTTGACATTTCGGCAGGTGCGCTCCTTTTGCAATTATCCGCAAGTCCGGAACATCCTAACCTCGTCAGAAGCTCTAACCTCTTTTTTTGCCCCCTTCTTTTTCAACAAAACCAAGAAACCCTGTTTTTCATTTTTTCTTCAGATTCCAATTTTCCGAGGCTTTCACAACTGATGCGCATGAGATATGTATAAGATTTATAAAAGTGTTATTGCTAAAAAAAAGGTCGATGTTCTTTAGTCCTTTTAAATTTAGTTTTTCTCAATGTCACTTTTTCTTTCGCTTTACTTTAGTAATAAACATGCTTCGTCTTTTACTCTCGAGGTATTTTGACAATTAATAATGCGGGTTGCCAGAAAACCTGGAAAACTTTAAAGCCTTGGAAAAGTTTTGGATTATTTAATATTTTGAAAAATGTTGAGACCACTTGTTTTTTTTTTACATTCTCATCAGATAATGTATTCGATTTGTGTAAAATTTGAACCCCCGTTTCTGTCAAATGTCCGCGTTTTGTGATCTCCTGAACCCGAAAAACATGTTTTTACTAATGTGTCTTTCTGAGTGTAGATTTTTAGTTCTTGAGCACGATAACTTTCGAAAGAATTGACCGATTGGATTAGCCCTTGGTATACTCTTTTAGTGTTCTAAATGAAGGTCAAGTTTGTTGGCTAGCTATTTTGGATAAAAATTCAAAAAGTTAGAGCTTTTTGAAAATTTTTGAGATCACTTTCTTTTTTAATTTACAGATTATATGTACGGATATTCGTCATACTCAAAAAGCTGAACAATTTATCCTTATGTCTTTTTTGATAAAAAAAAGAACGAAAGAAAATTTAAATTTGAAGCAAAAAAACACACGATATCGAATAAAGTCATAAGGATAAATTGTTCCAATTTTTGTATACTATGAATATCCGTCATTAGAATTTGTTAATTAAAAAAAATTTTCAAAAAGTTTTTTCAAGTTTTTGAATTTTTATCTTCGAAAATGGCTGTCTAACAAACACATGTGAACAGTTTTTAAAATAAGTAACTTTTTTTTTCATTTAAGTATTTTAGTTATTTATACAATCAAATATAATCATTTTATATTTTAAAGTTTTGCAGTTTTCCATATGTACTTTAAATATACCTAAATGAAGGCTGCTTATAATTTATGCGATAAGCGCCAACATTATCTAATTACTGAATTTTTTACATGTTAAAGGGTTGTCGACCACTGATGTGAATAAATGTTCAAGAGGTATAGTTACTTCTGAATCATTATTGGTATATTTTTTGTAATAACAATAACTTTAAAATATATACTAACTGATCAAAAATTAAGTGGAATGAGATTTTTTACAATTATTTTTTATATGAAAATAAAAAATATGTTTACCTTATTTTGTATAAATTTATGTTTTTTTTCACTGATTGTTAGATTACTGCAACAGATCCGAGTGATTCATTTAATAATAATTTTTTGACATTTTGAATGATTGGAATTTCCTTTTTTTGTATCCTCATTTGCTTTCTACCTCCTTCATTCTATTACTTTTTACATTCTGATCATAGAAGAAGATACTGGTATTATATGAAACATGATTCTCGAAATCTTTTTCTTTTTCTTTTACTTATCTTCACATCCTATTCATATATATTTACCATTCTTATTCTTATTATCGATATTTACGTCTTCAAGTCTAACACAGAATGTTTTGAAGATTGTGTAAAATCTATTTTTTTAATAAAGTTATTTATCGAAAAATTTATAAATTTACAAAAAAGAAAAAAACATTTGTTTTTTATTTTCATATAAAAAATAGTAAAATAAGTAAAGTTAAATATAAAAATATGTAAAAAAAAAAAGTTACAATATGTAGGCATAGACAAATGTACCTTGAGAAAGTCTTTATTAAGTTGAAATTATTGAAACTTAGCTTTTAAAGTTGATCTTGCAAGGATTTGCTGATATCTTGAATACTTAAAGAAATAAGATTTCTAAATAGCTCAAAAATTTTTCTGTACTATTTTTGACTACGTGACGTCATTCTTTCTCGAAAATAATGCTATGAAAAAATCATCATATTTCAGTGATGTCTCCCTCTTAATAAATTTTGAAATTTCTGATGTTTCCAAATTTGGACATAAGATGTAATTCAAAATCGTCAATTTGGAACGTTTTCAAATTGAAAAAGTTCATTTTTGAATCCTTTGTTCTAAAATTTACTTTTTAAACACTTTTCTCTATTTCTTCCTCAAAGCAACATTTTTTGGGCATTTGAAACTAGAAACGCAAAAAATAAATCTTTTTAACTAAAATTTTCAGAAACCAACAACTTCAAAAGTAGTGCTGTAAATGTATTTGGAATGCTTTTTATTTGATTAGTTAAAAATTTTTATTTCAATTAAATTTAATTAAAAGTCAATAATAAAAATCAAATTTTTTAGTTTACGGAATTTTCTATTTTACTATTTGGAACGTTTTAAGTTTAGATTATTATTGAAGTATTTTAAAACGTTACAGAGTAAAATTATTAAATTTTGAATATAAATTATACGAAAATTATTTAACCTCAAATGATTTTAACTAGAAATTATTAGTTTTTTGATCGCCTTTATTTTAATATTGTTCAGATTAAAAATTGTTCAAGATTTTTTAATTCGAATTTATTCCAAGTTTGATAACGTTCGAAATTGAAAATTTCGACCTCAAAATTGTTAAAAGGTAAAATTTTTTGATTACATATCGTTTTTTCTGGGATACCTTGTTGTTTACGTATTAATAGATTAATTATCATTCGAAATTATCTAAAATGAATTCTTGTTTTGTTTAGTCTCAAATTTTAAGATAACGATTCAATTCTAAGAAATATTTTTATCTTCAGATTAAACGTGTTTAAAGTTTAAATATTTTTACTTCAATAGTTCTAAATAAAATAATTCAACATTCGAATTGCGTTAGAAATAAATAAATATTACTAAAAAGACAAAATGTTTAAAAAATCCAGTTTTTAATTAAACATTTTTTTTCGTTTAGTTCCAAAAATTAAGGAATATCACTTTTTTTCTCTAATATATAAAAAAAGGTCTCAAGACGAATAATAGAGGTTCAAAAAAAATTTAAGAAAAAAAAATATTTTTTGTTGAGTTACAACATTTGTAAAAAAAATGAATTCATTTTTATTACCACCCTCGTCGTAACCATGTAAAGTTTTATCAATAATTCAATCTTATTGTCCTTATAAAAAAATTTAATAAAAGCCTAATTTCCTCAACTACTTTTATTTAATCATTATATTCTACGAATTATTCAGCACTGCGAGAATTAAATGCGTTTAAATCATTTAATTGATTATGAAAAATATGCATATTAAATAATTATTCCAAATACTCAATAACATTTTACAAATCTTTTTAAGTAATGAAAGTTACAAAATTTTTTTTTAAATCCTTTAAAATCCGCTTAAGCGCCTAAAAATCTTTTGAGTTCTTAATTAGTTAAACTCCTTTGATAATTATTTTTGTACATAATAATTTAATATAATTCCTCTCTTATGTTTCAGAAGACAGTTATTTATTGCATGAAATATGACATTAGCCGTTGTCATTAAAGAGCTATAATGATCGCCACCTCTTCCAACTTGGAAGATGCTTGTAGGCAGGCTCAGGTAATAATTGTTTTATAATTATTATTATCAACTGGAATTGGAATCAATGGAATTCGTTTTTGGAAACAGATTTTAATTGTCGGAATAACTCTTCAAGTCGACTGATATTAGGCTTCACAGGCTTTCCTTTTTTTTTTTTTTACGAATTTCTCTCTTTTTTTTTTTTTTGTTTTCTAGAAAATTCTCCTTTTTTCTTTTTTTCTTGTTTTTCACTCAAACAAGAACCTAAGCAATAAAGGTTGATTTAACTTGTATTATTACATTAATTTTATTCAATAGTATTTATTCTACTATGATTCCTCTATTTTCGTGAAAAAAAGTCACCATGTATCCCATTTTTTGAGAGTATTTCGTACTGTGAAGCTTGTGAAATATTATTTTACTTAATTTCAAAATGATTAGTATCTAATAAAGGTTGATTTATAAAATTTTATTATTTTTATTTTAATTTTTGATTACAATAACAAATTAATTAATGTATTTATTTCTCTTTTTGCAGGAATTAGTAAACCAGGTTTCTAAAAACTGGAAAGATTCTCAGAGTCATGGTTTGATGGGAGAAAAGATATCGCCAGCCAATAAAAAGGAACAAAACTATTCCAAACACACTATCCAATCGAAACTCACTAGACTGTATTTCGAAGAGCTATCCAAAGTTCCTCATGCAACTCCAGCTTCAGTTCTGGTACAAAAAATAAAGCTACTTAACTGGAATTTTAAATATATAATATTTTTATTTATACACTATCAGCCAGAATTGTCAGTTCACCTTTTTTCCTAAAATCGTTTAAATTCTCTTTAATTTAACTAAATCGAAAATTACATTTTTTCTTTTAAGGGCAAATGCCAGACGTGACTTTTGCCATATATATTCCGCCAACTTTCTCGTAAATAAATAAATAAAATACATTTTGGGCAGCAGAAAGCAATGAGGAAAAAATTAATCCACTACTCTCTGCTTTGCAAAATATATTTTATTTATTTATTTACGAGAAAGTTGGCAGAATATATATGTCTAAAGTCACATCTGGCATTTGCCCTTGAATAAGTTAAAAGCTATCAAAATTGTGCTTAAAATTTATCCAGGACCAAGTCAATTTATATATATATATATTTGTTACTTTTTTATAATTTTTGTAAAATTGATTTTTCGACTATAAATTCTCAAATAATAAAAATTCAAAGTTTATGGTATTTATGGGGAAGAAAGATTTCGTTTACTATAATTACTTACTGTAATGACTGTAAGTACTTGTGAGTTTTTGTTATTAAAAATTGAGATTATTTTTGAGAGTGATTAATTTAATTAATTGCAGCAAAATCTTCAAAATGAGTGCGATCTCTTGGGACGGCTGGTACAACGTGAAGGCCTGCTTACACTGGTCGTTAATCTTTACGCTAGTAACAAAGGATACTCATTAGGTGTAAGAAATAGGTAAGATCTACCAAATAATTTTTTTTTTAAAATAGAAAAAATAGTACATTTTTTCATATTGAAAATTTTGAATAGTTGGACATTATTAGCTGACTAGCATTAATACTTCTTGTTTTTTAGGACTCAATCATTTTAAACGTATGTTCAAAATATTGAATCAATAATTATGAAACTGTTAAGGAACTATTTATAAAATAGCGTCTTCAAACAATGTAATTTATGAATATTTTTTAATTGAATATTATAGAAATATATTAGGGTAATTAAAAAAAAACCTGTTTTTGGAAATTTATATACGATGCATCGAAATCTTCAAAAGCATCGAAAACAAAAATTTTTCTCAAAATTTGAGGAAAATAAATGATGTTTTAAGAGTTGCTCAAAGCAATTGTAAATTATTAGTTCTGAATTTGTATACATAATTGAGGTTTAATAATTTGTTAATTTAAACAGCGATAAGGTAATTCAGTACGAGAAAAGTTCTGTGCTGTCCGAAACTCAACTGATGGGTTACGAACAAGGAGAGTTCCTTTCTTATATTGACAATGGTCAACTTCCGGCGATGTTGGCCGAAGAACTGGAATCCAACCATTCTCACCTGTTTTATGATGGCTGCATCATTGCCGAAGTTCGGGATTATCGCAAACATCATCCCAAACCTGATATCCATCACGTGTTACTCAAACCCACCACTCAGGTATGGAAATATAGAAATTTAAATTTTTAAATTAATTTTTCATAAAATTTTTAAGAATATAAATCCACGTTTCGAAAAATTTAAATTAAGTGTATAAAAACCTCCTGAGAATAAGAATATAAAATATAACTTTTATCTCTATTTCAGAGCGTTCTCTCGGACGTTTCGACCCTTACAAACAACGGTGAATGGACTCACGAGGAGAGACTGTTACTTGAATCGCAGCTAGTGGCAGCTACCCAAGGTCCTCTTTGTTTAGATCCAAATCCCATTCCCAGTCTCGCAACTACACGACTTCAACAGTCCAAAGCCCTTCTTACTGATCATCAATTAATGCGCCAAGCCAAAAAGTTCTCTCAGGTAACTGTGAATCGCAAGAGGAAATTAGAACAATTGGCTCAGCCAGAAGGATTTACGATACCGGATTTAATGCAAAAAATGAAATCCAAGAGAGGAGCATCAACAACCACTGCCTGCCTTGTCACGCCTTGTCATGCCGATCCTCCTCTTTCTGCACCGAGTTCACCAATCGATGTCTTAAGGTAAACCATCTTCTGAACAAATAACTTCAATTGTAAAGGACTTAAATCAGTCATTACAGGTCGTCACCTATTCACCCCTTTTCCCCTTCAAGTAAAAGTCTTTCCTCCCCTTTTTAACTAAACAGCCACTCCTATTTCCATTAAAAACTCATATTTTTTCCAACTAAGACGCCTCTTAAAATTATCTCGAGCCTTTTCTAGTATCTTTCGTAAGGACTTCAACCCTACTATTCCATTAGGGAGCGTCTCTGTCCACCTTATTAATTCGATAAGAACAGTTTTCTTCATAGGCTTTTCGCAAAGTCCTATGGTACTTGGATTCAATAGCTTTAATTTAAAAACCCTGCCCAGCCAATGTGTTTTGAATTTTTTTTCGTAAGTAATAACTAAAACTCGTATTTTCGTTTCAGATTCGCGAAGCAATACGAGCGTCCGCGAGAAACGAAAGACTGCATGCCGCAACTTATAGAAGAATACATATTAGAGACTGAAAGGGGCCAAGGCCGGATATACCACATAAAGCTCTCGATTCTTCAAAGACCTTCCAATTTCGAGTACCTGGGAGAGCTTTACGTGGACAGGGATTACCGAGAAGGAGAAAAGAATGGTTCAGCATGCAGGTAACATGAGTAAATTTTTAAATAAAAATTTTAAATTGTTTAAATTAATTGTTTAATTAATTGTCAAGTGATATCTCGTGTTAAAAAAATATGTCGATATCAAAATATTGGTATAGAGAATGTCGAGCATGCGTAAAATATTTTTAATATATTAATAATTAGAATTACTTATTACAAAATTAATTTAAGCTTTCAGCTCAAATTTTAAATTAAATTTCTTCAACTTTCTTCTTCTTCTTCTTCAATAATAAATATTTTTCCATGAAAATGTGGATAAATCGGCTTGTTTCATAAAAAGTTATTTACTATTGTAGACGTAAGCTTGTTAGTATTTTGAAACTGAAACAATCTTAAATTTTAGGAAATAGAATAAGAATAGATATAAAATAGTTTTCTATACGCCCTTGGACGCTTAAAAGGGCGCGCTCGACTTCTAATTTAATTTGTATTTTTACAGATTTACGCTCGGTAATAGAGTATTAGCGAATCAATATATTCAGCAGTTTACGGAAATTTTCACAGAGGAGGGGAAGAAGAATGTGAGAATAAAACACGTTGTGCCAGGGCAAGTTCCTCGCGTCACATGCACTCCGGGCATGCAAAGAGCGCATCAACAGGTACATTTTTAAGACCACGTATTAGTTATACGATTCCCAGATTATTGGCATTTTTAAATGTAATTTACATTTATTGAGACATCGAGTTGAAAATTTCTTAAATTAAATCAAAAGCATTAAGTTACTTTTCATATGAGAAAATTTAGATATGTAACCCAGTTTTTTTCACACAATTTTTATTTCATCAAAAAAATAATTCTCAATCATCACAGGTCGTTCCCTATTTACCTTTTCTCATGTATTTGAACTATTCTGGGAATTTATCACCTTTACACCTTTTTTCTGTTAATATAAGAAAGTTGAATTATTTGAAAAGTTATTTATATTGATATTCTAGCATAATTCCAGGCCACTTTCGGTTTGAAAAAACTAGAAGTGTTTCAATTTTTTGTCACCCATCTCCTCACCTATTTCTATAAAAAAAATCACGTTTTCTAATAACAAAATTAACTGTGATGGCTGAAATTATATACCATATAATTATCATATGTTTCTTCAATTTCAGGCCCAGCAGGCTCAATTGGTTGCTCAACAATTGCAGCAGGCTCAACAGACGCAGCAGTCGCAGCAGGTTTGCTAATTAGTTTCTAAAAATATTACATTTATATGGGAAATCTTTGTAGATTTTTTTTAAGACCAATAATTATGTTCATTATCACTTTATTTGTATCTTGCGTTATTTGGCTCAAAATTTGAATTTTAAATTTTTCAAACAAATTCAAAAAGTTGTTATGCCAATATTGTGCCAGAATCGTGCGTTGTTTAGCTTAAAATTCTCATTTTCATTTTTTTTTTGAATTTCTAAAATGTTATTAGTCTGAACATTTTTTTACCGTAAAAAGTCATAAGGATAAATTATTCCACTACAATCTAGGTCAAACTCACTTTGACAACTCTTTAAGAAGATATGACAAGAAAACGTCAAATCTCAATGTTAAAAATGTCAATAACTTTGGAAATAGTGAAAAAAATTTTTATTTCTTAGGCTCATTGTACAAGGGTTTAAATTTTTTTTTTATTTAAAATAAATCGAAAGTTCAATATCACCTGATCTAAGAAAATAATAATAAAGACCGGGATTTTGTTAATAGTACATTGTGCACCCACACTCTTTGAGTATTTCGTCGTACTCCTACTATCGGAATTTTTTTCTCCATTTTTTAAAGATTTTTTCGCCCTTTTCTGAAAAAAGAATTAAACTTAATTATATCTTAATTGTATCTTTCAAGTTTATTAAATTAAGTTAATGAAATAATTAAATATTTCTTAGTAAAATAGGGTTAAAATTCTGTTTTAATAAATTTATTGTCGATTTTTCTTTTTCAGATTCTCTCACGTGCTCAGGGTCAGATGAAAAATTTAGCAGGACCAGCAGCTTCTATAAAAGCTGCGGTGGAGGCTTCCACGTCTGCACAAGTGAACCTGGCCTGTGCAGATGTATCAAATGTGATTCAAAACATACCACAAGTGGATGCGACCGGAAATGTGAACCCGGTTGTACAGCCTCTCGTAAACGGAGGATCCAATGTACCAGCACCGGTGCAAATCGAAGCCACCGCGATGCCTGCGAACGATCCCAGTCCCTGCAACGGGTCTGGCATCCTCGTGTTTCAACAAAAACAGACTACTCCAGTCAACACTGCTGCCACTAATGTTCCTATTTTGGTGAGATATATATTATTTTAAATTTACATTTCTCCCGTGTTACACACTATATTTTTTTCAGATATTTGTGCTAAACCCTTTGGTTATTCATTTATAGGGTTATTATAACGGAAGATTTAATTAAAAAAGTAAAAAGAACTTGAAGGCGTTGAAGAAGAAATCGGTGAATTGATTAAAGTTTGATGATTTTACGTATAGACAATTATATTTGTTCATGTGAGCCACAAATTTTATTTTAACTTACTTAGAAAGATGATTTTTTTAGATTAATATTACAGAGTGTCTATCCACTCTGGAAAATCTGGAATTGTCA
Source organism: Synergus umbraculus (assembly GCA_900474325.1). Lineage (NCBI taxonomy): Eukaryota > Metazoa > Arthropoda > Insecta > Hymenoptera > Cynipidae > Synergus > Synergus umbraculus. The sequence continues at coordinate 18,622 of UCOK01014550.1, read as the reverse complement.
GGGAATTTTTTTATACCTGGAAAAACCTAGAAATGTCAGGAAATTTTTTCGAGCGTACTTAATTTTTTTTAACAAATTAAATAACCAGGGCGGTTTGATTCGGAAACGGAAAGACTGGTAAATGATGGGAAATATAATTAAAAAATTGGGAGTTTACTTCAAATCGAAGTAAAATTCAAGTTTTCCTTCTTTTAATAATTATCAAGTAAAGTGGAATAAATATGCAGAATTTTATCAATTTATTCTATACGCGTTCTCCAGATATTGTCGGAGAATTTGTGGGTAAAATTTAGTAGAAACCATGTTAAGGTTTTATATACTCATCTAACGAATTATAATTTCTTTACAGCAAGCCCAATTACAAGCTGGCACCCAGAGTAACTTAAGTGACGCAAGTCAAAATTCGAATGAGGTGACTTTCAAAACTCACGCGACCAATCCAGCAATAAGCGCTCTCGTTACTTCCCTCATGAATTCTGCTAACCAATTTCAACACCAACAACAAGTTGCAGGTTTGTTTCTATACATTCTCAGAAATCAGAAGTCTGCACAGGGTGGCAGACATTTTCAAATATTTTAGCTTTAGGGGACTTCATAAGTCTAATATTTTAGAAGATTTAAAAGGATTTTATGTGAGTCTATAAATTTCCAATCATTTTAAGATTCAAAGGATATTTAAATATTTTGAGGCATTTTAAAGGAATTCAAAACAATTCAAAAGTTTGCAATGAATTGTGAAAGGATTTTAAAAGATTTATTGGATTTCAAAAATCTTTGAAATCAAAATTATTTGAAATACGATAAAATCGCTTAGAATATTTGAAATGTATTGTTTATTTAAAAATTTTTATTTTTAAATTAAAAAATTAATTGTTTTATTTTTTAATTTTTAAATTGTTTCCCTTAAATTTTATTAACATTATTTAAAGTTATTGAAGTTCTATAAGTTTATCATTTACTTACATTGGAGATTAAATGTTTTATTAGCTTTACCTAAATCTTGTGCATCACAAGAGTGGATTTATGAAATTTTAAAAGATTTTTTCATGTTCTTGTATAATCTTCAAGGAATATTTTTTTTTTACTTTCAGTATATAGAATTTTTTAAATCTATTTCTCATTTATCTTTGGACAAAAAATCACCCTTTCATGTTTTTAAATGACAGTAGGTGCTGTGATGACTAATAATGATTATTTTTTTTATTGTCTAGCGAACGCAGCGGCTGCTGCAATGAACAATAATACGCAAGCCACTCAGAAGTCGAACAATGCCGCGATTCTTAGTTTACTGAACAGCACGCCAGCGAATTTGGTCCAGCAGAAAACTCAGTCCCGGAGAATCTCCTTAAATGCTTCCCTTCCACAGAGAGTCATTAGCCACGGCAACATGATAACCGTACCAAGTACAACTGGCCAATTACCAACTTCGGTAACATATGAGTTTTGAAATCAGGAAATTTATAAGCTTTAGCAGGGTGACGACTTGTTGGAAAATTATTAACCGAAACAATTTTGGCTCTATTGTTTTACAGGATGGTTTTAGAATGAAAGTCATGAATTAAAATAAACATTTGTGCATTGCGATAAATATAAATGTATTACTTTTAATTGACCAGGAAAATTTTAAAACTTGACTGGAAAATACCGGGAAATGACTGGGAATTTGAAATCGTCCACCGAACCGACACCCTGTTTATTCGGTCTAACTTTAATTTAATGAGAACTGTAATTTTATCTAAAAGACTTAACACATTTTTTTAGGTGAGACTGAGTTTTGCTCAAGCGATCAAGCAACAGCCAGTGAAAGGTGCGACGGTGCGTCTCGCCCGAGTTCAAGACTCCGCTTCCACCCTCGGATTATCTATGCCAGGACTCTCGGCGCTTCTTGCTGGTAAAGAAGGAACTGAAAATTTATGTTATATAAGTAATAAATTAAATTTTTAGTATATAGAAAAACTTTTCTAATCGAATCTATCTACTGTTATAGTAGCCATTCTGAAAAATGAAAAGTATTTAGGATATTTGCTTACACCTTTACTTTGATGTTATACAGGTACTCCTTCAGCTGATAATCCAATTCCGGGGATAAACAGCGCCTCTTCCTTATTGGAGAGACTAACTGCCTCTTCGAATCACGGTAGTCAGCCAACTAGTCCGATGACGAGTCCACCGCCTGCCAATGTCAATCTCCAGGGCGTCAATTTAGCAAATTTGCCTAATTCCATCAACGGACTTCAAAACGTTCAGGTTCTTATTCTATAATTAGTTTCAGTTGCCTCGATATTTGAAGGTTTGCGATTTTTATTAATGCGAAAACAGGTAAACGTTTTCGTAATGGGAACAATTACGAAACGATACCCGAGAATTTAAAGAATCCCTTATTTTTCTTTTCAAAATAACAGTTTATTGCTCATTTCGAAAGATTTTATGGAATAAATAATATTACAAAAAATTCAAATTTCTTTAAATCTTTTATATCTGATATTAATTTATTTTCGACGCATTCTTTGCAACTCAACTGCGTTACTTTTTTCTTACTTAAAATTGAATTCTTAAGAATTATAAAAAAATTTTTAAATATGGTTTTTAAATAAATTTTAGTAAATCAATAATAAATTTGAATGAATTTATTGTAAGAAGGACTTTTATCTATAAGCGGAGAAAATGCGAGAATTGGCTGGAAATTTCGTAGACAAAATTTAATAGTCACCCTAAATATTTTTTTACTTTCAGTATATAGAATTTTTTTCCACCGATTTCTCACTTAGTTTTTGATAAAAAATTACCGTTTCACCCTTCTAAATGACAGTAGGTACTGCGATGACTGATTATGAATTTTTAATTGCTCATTTTTAATAGTAGATATTGTTGTGTTGACAATAGGTTTCCTTCCCTGGTTTATCACAACCCATCACAATGTCATTGAACGTGTCTGCAGCCACGGGATCTGTAACACCTACAGGCGTGCTCGTTTCTTTACCTATTTCATCTGGAACCAACACATGCACGACAGTCTCTAGCGTAGGTTTCATCTAAAATATTAATCACTTTCAGGCTTAATAATTCAATTTAATTATTTTACTTGACAAATTTTACTAAAAATTCGATCAATCCAACTTATATATTCCGAAAACTTTGCCTAAAATCCCGACCATCCTAAAACCCAGATCCGACCCGAACACGCCAAAAACTCGATCAATCCAACCCGAATATTCAACATCTCGAAAATCCAAACCGAAATTGCTAACCGACCCGAGAATCTCAAAAACCCTATCCGATATAATTAAATTTAAGAGAACTAAAACGGGTGAACGTGTGATCCATTTTTTATAATTGCAGATGGTCCCAGCCACCGTTGTCACCACAGCTATGGCCGGTAGTACACCAACAGTAGTAATTGCCAATCCTGCCAATACTCACTTATCGTTACCAGTCGGTAAGCCACTTTCTTTATTTATTTTTAGTTTAGCACAATAAGTTTTTAATTTTCTATACTACGTATAATTTTTTCTTTCAGCTCAAATACTTCAACCAGGGGTGAAAAGTCTCGCTCAACAGAACATACGTAACACCAACGCCGTAACACTCGCTCAGGTATACAAAAAAAGATAAAGGATAACATGTAATAAAACTTGGTAAAGTTATGATTTATATTTGAGACTAGAAAATAGGGTGTATTTTATTGTTACTTCCCTTTTTACTAGGGAGGGCAGGCGATACAACTTGTCGGAACTCAGAGACCACGATTCACTCAAATGGCGCGTCAAGTTCAGCCCAATAATCAAGCGAAGCCGACTGTTCTACCAAATCAGTTGGTGACGGTTGCTAAACCCGTGTCGGCGAGTCAACTTATTTTGACTGGTAACAAACAAGTTTTAACTCCCATTATGGGTAAGCAACAAACTACCTACGCAAATATATTAGTCATTTAATATTAATATTAGCACGAGACGAGGGGTTGATCACTTGAATTTTAAGAGATATCAAATACATGTTTGTTATTGACAGATTTTTAGGAGTTGTAACATATTTCACAGAATTTTAAATACCAAAAGATTTCAAGCATTTGCAAAGATTTTCTGTTTAAAAGAGATTTCGCAAATTTAAAAGGATCTTTAGAAATTTAAAGAGATTTCACGGAATTTTAAGGAACACAAAAAATTTCTAAGAGTATTTTTAGTAATTTTTACGATATTTAAGATACGAAATATTTTTAGAATAAATTTTATGGGATTTTGAGGAAGAAAAGTGCTCATTGAGCACAAAAGTTGATACAACTTCATAGCTAGTTATTATTATTATTATTATTATTATTATTATTATTACTATTATTATTATTATTATTATTCAATTTTGAAATACTAATCAAAGGGATTAAAAAAAAATTACAAATATAATTTATTTTACAGCAGCGACGAAACCGATGTTAATGGCATCGCAAGCAGCGCCTTCTTCCCAAGCAGTACCTGGTAACAAACAAACCTTACTTACGAAGTCTTTACAGGCTAGAACCGCTTCCACTGGACAATGTAGTCCACAGACCCAGGGAATCAACATGACTACAATATCGCAACAACAAGTAGGTTTATTTTTTCTTTTTCTATTCAAAGAGATTTAATTTTTCTCTCTACAGAATTTTATTCAATTCGAACTGATTAAAAATGTTCAGGATGTCCACTGTGCGGGATTTTAAGAAAATCTAGGAATAGCATATACGTTTAAAATCGAATTAAGCCTATAGAGCGAAAAAATATCTATTTCTAATATTCGTTGAGTAAAATAGAAAAATTGAATTTTGAGGCTAAGGCTTGAGCCCAACAAACTTTTTTATTATTTATAGAAGGAGGAAATTTATAAGCGAACACCAAAATCTCTTCTTTCATTTCATTCGTCCTTGTTTATTAATTAATTATTATTAACTAAAATTTGCTTTCAGCTCCAACAACTACACCATATAGCAGCAGCAGCGCAGCACAAAGCTGCAGTCGCAGCCGGCAATTCTCCAAACAGAACTCACATTCAACATCAGCGAAACTCCACATCTGGGGATGATCCTCTTTGAATTAATGGCATTTCGGGAATTCGGCATTCGCTCCGTGCACGCATAATAATTAGACGTCGCCTTTCGATACGAGGAAATGCGGATGTCCGGATGAATCCGCTAATAAATTTTCTTAGGCTCAGCTGAGAAATTGTATCTATTTTTGAATCACTGAATCGCAACGTTTAAAGATGTATATACTAGAGACATTATTATGAAGAAGCGAAAGAATTATGCGCGTGTGCAATAAAAATGGAAGATTGAATGTTACTGGTTGTATCGACTTTTGCCTCGCAAGATTGTACTTCGAGGAAGGTTTATCAATTATTGTAGATAACATATTATACATACAATATATGATTTGTTTTATATTAAAGAGAAAATGGAATAAGCTTTACAATTTTACTCACTACCCCTTTCTATTTTTATTTAACAAATTTATTTAAATGTGTGTGATGGCATGTAGGTATACCTATGTGATGGAATTAGCAATATTAGAAAAGAAAAGAGCAAAAGCAAAGATAACAATTCGCCCAATTATACCTTGTTTACGATATTTACACATGTCAATGCTACAAATATAAATATTTTTTGTAAAATTATTATTGTTACTCTGTAAGAAGTGTATTCCTATAGAATCATAAAAATAATGTTCTCTTCACTTTTTCATTAATATCTATTAATGTATTGAATATTTAAAACATTACAATATTTTTCCAAGATAGATATATGCAAAAACGTGTTTTAATAATTAAAATAAATCAAATTTGTAATTTCCCTACGCATTTAATTTAAAGTTGGCCTAAAAGTACAGCCAGCGCCCCACGCGGCTAGAGTCAATTCTCATATTCCATTTATTCTACAGGCCGTGGACCGTGGTCCTGTCCTATCTTGTCCTTTTCCTGTACATACTAATACATATCTGGTAGTATATATATATGTATATATGTAGTCTATATTTGTTACGCAAATGTATATGCATATTATTTTCAGTTTCGTTATTTCGTAACGTCAACAACGTGTAAACTAAACTTTATTCACGGAGGTAATGTAGTAAAATTGCCAAATAACTGAAAAATTGTAGAACGAAATAATTTCCTGTGATGTCAGAATCAGCTCAAAATATTGACTAAAAGTGATATTTATATATAGTGAATAGAATAGTGATGTAGGTGCGACGGCTGGAAAGGTTGGAAGGTTAGAATTTAAATTAAAATAAATATGTAATACTCTTCGACTCTTTCAGGAACTAAAATATTTTATATAATACAAATTTCAGACTACATATATAAACTTTTTGTATCCTCTCATTGACCCCCCCACCCTGCACAATGCAGAAAAGAGAAGCAGATAAACCAGGGCCGTGCGAAAGCGGGGGGTTTGGGGGTTCAAACCCCTGCATAGACAAATTAAAATTAAAAATATAAGATTTTATTTTACATGAAAGCACATCTCTGGCACTGATCCCTATGCAGGGTTGCACGGTTACGCGTAACTCGGACTTTTATATGTATAATACGTATTTTACGTATTATACGTAAAAAATGTAATAAATGTATAAAATGGCGGATTTGAAAGGAGTTTGGGGGGAAAAGAGCATAACATAACCTCAATTATTCAAGAATTAGGTTATGTTTACTTTCTAAATATGAAGCGCAGTCGCCATCTTGAAAACGTAAATTACATGTAAAAAACTAGAGACGTAAATTACGTACGTAAATTACGTCAAAAACCTCATGTAATTTACTTTAGGTATATTACGTGTGCAACCCTGTCCCTATGTCGCTATATACCTCTGGATTGGGCATTCTGTGAAAAAAAGTGACTGGAATTGAACATCGCCATATTGGTGCTAAAATCTACATTCTTGGCGCGAAATTCAAGCTTCTTAAAAAGCTTAGATTAACTTTCTCAATAATAAAATAACTCTTCAATTAGTTTTTAACAGTTTATTCTTGTAAACGTAATACAATGAATAAGGAAGTATATGCTGAGAGTGGAGTTGTGTTTTTGTAAATTATATATGTTAAATATATTAATTATTATACATAGTAATAATTATAGTGATAATAATAATGAAGATTAATCTTTGACGTACCATGGCGATTCAAAAATAGAAAAAACTCTATTTGACGAAAAATGTTAAAAATATTATTCACAGTTAAAAAGTATAATCTTACTAATATTAAGTGAGCAGATTGAAAATATTTGCCATTAATGTTTTTGCTTCCGAAATACAATATTGTTGTACCTAAAGAAAAATCAAACATACTCTGAAGAATGTTTTTCAACATTCGAAAAATGGATGTTAGTAATAAATAATTTTATTTTGGTTCAAAAAAATTCTTCAAAGTATGTTTCATTTCTTTTTTTTAGATACAACAATATTCTATTCCGGAAGCGGAAACATTAATGTCAAATTTTTACAATTAAAAAAAATATTGCTTTTAAAATTAAAAAATATATTAATATTACTATGTAATATTAATCTTACTTATTAATCTTCATTATTATTATCACTATAATTATTACTATATAATAATAAGGGTATAACATATAAAATTTTCTTGTGCGAAAACTAAGTCCCCTGGAGGCGTTCAAGAAAATTTTCGAATTTTAATTTTTGAAGGTTGAAATTCCTCAAAATATCTAAAATCTTTTAAAATCTTAAACTCTTAAACTGAAACCCTTAACTTGACTCTAAAACTTAAACTTAAACTCTTCTTTTTTGTGTTTCTTTGAAATTCCGTGAAATGCCTTAAAATATTTTTAACATGTCGAATTTTTCTGTTACAGGCAATGAAGAAGAACTACGTCAAGACTTATTTATTACTGTTAATTAACACTTAAGGAGAATCGAAATTCATTGAAATTTATTTTAATTTTAATTTTTTCAATATTACATATATCACATATCTATAATATATTACATATATTCTTGATGGCTCAACGTACTAATTTTTCTGCATCCGAGGGTAAGTTCTATTTTTTTTAAATAGGGGAAATCGGGACTAGTTGGCCAACGAAGCAAGTTGGCTAATGTTTTGATTTTAAATATTGGAAATGTTAATTAAAAAACTGCTTTTGACGGCAAACGATACCTTTCAATTGAAATGAGATTCACTAAATAAATAAATTAATAACAGAGTTATTTTATTAATTACCTCCTTCATCAGTGGATTTTATACTTATTTTTACTCGAATTTTTTTAATTTAAAAGGAAAATTACGGAAAATCGTCAAGAAAACAATTGGCCAATTAGCCCCAGTCTTCTCTACTCATTTTTAATTAAATGGTTCAATATTTTTTTGGCATTAAAGGTGTTGGAGCCAAATTCTAATCTAAAAATTTGATTTCCTCGTTTTAACCAACAAATATTCAATTTGGAATTTTTTCCTTCTGGAGAATTAATCAATTTTTAACTAGAATTATACGTAAAGAGTGAGAAAATATCTAATTCAAATATTTTTAAAATAAAATGAAAATATTCAATTTTGAAGTTAAATTTTGAATTCTTCATTTTATACAAAAAGTAATGAAATTAAATATTTTTTCGCTCTGTATGCAGTTTTATATTTTAAAAAAGATTAGTGCTATAAAGCGAAAAAAATATTTATCTATAATTTTTGTTGAGTAAAATGGAGAATGGAATTTTGAGCTTAACACTTGGATCCAACGCCCTTAAGTAAATCTCAGCATTAAATTTCGAATAAAACATACTTTTTCAAATCTTTTACAATTTATTTTAAAAATCATATTTTACAGATGTGAACATATATAATATTTTATTACTTGAAGAAATCGAAGGTGAACTACAAATAGGTGATGAAACTCTTCTGAATATGGAATTAGACAGAAATAAGGAATTGGTATACTGTAGAACTCGCGCCGGTGAAACATTGCTTCATTTTGTGGCCAAAAATGGTACATTAAAATCTGTGCAGAGTCTAATTCAACTTGGTTCTGATGTGAATGCAAAAGACCATAAAGGAAAGACTCCATTGTGGGGAGCCATAGGACGGAAAACAGAAATAGTTGAATTTTTATTGAATAATGGTGCTGAAATTAATATTGAAGATAAAAATTACTATTCATTTCTTGGAGAAGCTCTAATGACTGGATCTTTCGAAACCGTCTGTCTTCTTGTGTCTCATTCTTATGGTGAATGTTTAAACTTAGCACACGATGTAACAAAAGAAAATCAATGCAGGAAAATTGTCAAGTGCATTTTGCCTCAGGTTGCTAATCTCAAGTTTCGAAATACTAACTATCCATCTCTGCTGCATTTTACACTTATGCACGGTGACGACCAAACTTTCAAATTCGTCCTGCATAAACAGTTGAAACTGACTTTCTTTAACAATTTTAAAATTAATGCTCCAGGACCTCACGGTACAACAATTCTTCATAATGCTCTTTGCGAAAATAAAAAAGCTTGTATAAAACATCTCGTTGATTTTGGTATTGACATCAACACAGGAGACGCTTACAACAGAAGTGTTTTACATTATGCAGTAAGAAAAAAGGATCCAGAGCTTGTGCGTTTTGTTTTAAACCTCGGGGCAGATGCTAATCAAAAAACTAATAAGAGTGGCTACACACCTCTTCATGTTGCAGTGGCTCTAGAAAGTCCAGAAATGATTGACATGCTGTTGAACTGCGGAGCTGATATAACTGCTAAATGTGAATCAGGTCGAACGATGGGCCCGAGGTGTATAAAAAATCACAGAGCATCAGTCCTGAACTTCGTTTGTGGACGTAGTGTGCTTAGAAGTCAACTTTCGTCGCCTGAAATTAACTACAGTGATGAATTTAATATCACCATTGACAATAAACGTAATACCGTAAAGATGGTCTTTAACAAAGAACTGATCAAGTTTCTTCTGGAAAGGGGCGCTGAAACGGAAGTTTTTGATTTCTCGTGCAACGAAAGTAGTGCAACACCTCTTCATCGAGCATGTGAAACGGGACGTTTGGATGTAACTCAACTTCTTTTAGATAATGGGGCAGATATCTATGTTAAAGATAGTCGCGAACGTAATGTGCTTCACTATGCAGTGATTGGAAATAATTTTCAAATTGTTGATCTACTGCTTCAGAAGGGCTTTGATATAAATTCTAGGGATATTTATCTTCTAACACCTCTTTATTATTTTGTTAAGGAAAATGAGATATTGATAAATGGTGGTTATAAAGATGTGTGTCGAATATCAATGGTAGATTTTCTTGTGGACAATGGGGCTGAAGTCAACGTTCATTGTGGAACACGTAAGTATCAACTGTTTTTTCATTTGCCCTGGTGGAAGTAAAGAGATCTCTTACAAGTATCCATTTTGTATCACCAAAACGCTATCCCTTTCTATTTCCATCTCAATACACCAACGCGTATTTCTTTCAATCTCCACTTCTCTATCTTTTTCTATCTTTCGTCTATCCTATCTATTTCAATGTCAGCTACTTCTAAAAATAGGCTGGGACAGAAATCAGGGGATTGAAACACATAGCAGAAAATTTTGATTGACAAGGAAATAGAAAGAGATAAATGAGGATAGGGGAAAGATTGAAAGGGATAGAAAAGTGTGATTAAAAGAGATGGAAGCGAATTTTTATAGACAAAAAGAAAGAAAGGTATAAGTGATAATAGAAGAGAGATAGAAAGGAATATAGAAGTGAGGATTGACAGAGATAAAAGCGAATTGAGATTGACAACGAGACAGAAAGGGATAGACTGGAATATGCGAAAAATAGGAAAGAATATAGATGTGGCGATTGAAAGTGATAGGCGTGGATGTGGATTGAAATGGAGATAGAAAAGGATAGACAGATATATACAGAGATAGAAAGAGATAGAGAAGTGTGAATTGAAAGAGATAAGCGTTAATTTGGATTGAGATGAAGGTAGAAAGAGATAGGTGGAGATAGACAAGAGATAAATAGAGATAGAAAAAAGGAGATTCAAATAGAGATAGACAGGGATAGAGAACTGCACCTTGAGATAGAAATAAAAAGAGTTGGTGGAGATAGATAAGAGATAGAAAGAGAGAGGCGGAGATAGACAAGAAATAGAAAGATGTAGGCGGAGATAGACCAGAGATAGAAAGGGATAGAAAAGAGGAGATTCAAAGAGATAAGCGTGGATGTGGATTGACACGGAGATAGAAAGAGATAGGGGGAGATTGGCGTGAGACACAGGGATAAAAAATCCTTATTCCTTTCGATCTTAGAGATAGAAGGAGATAGAAAGGGATAGAATTTCTATCTCTTTACTTCCAGCAGAGTGGGATCATATTGGGATCTCAATGTGACTTTTTCAATCATACAACACATTCAGGATACGTAAATAAAATATTTTTTCTATTTCAGAACTTGATACACCACTTCACTCTGCTGGATCTATAGAAAGTCCCCATCTGATCGAAACTTTACTGGCCTTAAATACAGATTTTAAAGAAGTTAATAATAAGAATAAATATGGACATGAACCATTCACTCATAAGTCTTTTAGTAAAAACTGTGATTTTTCTGATTTCAGTAACATAACTGAGAGTGGAAAAGTCTTAATAGCCTGTAGAGCATTAACTGAAGACAATTTTTATACTATCAACGATTGTAACATCAAACTTGTTAACAACTTTGTTAACTTGAAAGCCTGGAACTTAGCTAACTTATTTTTCGTAAACTGCAAGTTCGAAGTACAAAGGATGAAGAAAACATATATCTATCATGAAAATAACGTGACTTTTTACACTTTTTTGACTAGCGTGTTAGGTAAAGCATCAAAATTTGCGAAAAGTTCTATGATAATGCAGGTTCTAGAATCTGGTGAATACAAAAAAGAGTTTCCTCTTTATGCCTTTTTAATGGAAAAACGAATCGAGAGGGTTGTGGACATTTTATATATTGAAGATTACTTCACAGAGTTTATTCAAGAATATGCAAAAATGAAATTGGCAGTTGTTGTTATTGATGAAATTCTGAGCTATTTGAGTATAGGAGATATCAGGAATTTTGGAAGAGCATTATCGCTTTTAAAAAAAGAAAATTATGCTGTTGTGTGCCGACGATAACTTTATTAATACATATTTACAATTCATAAAGAGAATTTAAGAAACGCTTAAGAAAATGACAAATTGTTTCGCATATCAAATTATTTTATTGTTAAGGATGTTGGAGCCAAGTTCTCATATAAAAATTTGATTTCTTCATTTTACTCAACGAATATTAAATTTGGAATTTTTTTCTCGTTACACAGCGAAGAAATATTTATCTATAATTTTCGTTGAGTAAAATAAAGAATGGAATTTTGGGCTTAACACTTGGGTTCAACGCCCTTAAGGAGCCAAAAGGAAACAAATGGTGTGACATATAATTTTCCATACGGTCCGAGAATCGTAAAGTTGAGTGAACTGTTTTGAACAGCTGTAAAAGTTTCGATCGACGAAAACTGTAACGAGCTGATATAAGAATGTAACATTTAACAATGTAGAAAGTATTAAAACATTGTTTTTTCTGTCTTTAACAAAGAAAATATTTTTTTTATTTATTTTAATTTTAATATTGTCCAGTGCATCCAAATAAGAGAGATAAGTCAGTAGAGATAAATTTGGATCGACACTGCATTAATTGCATTTTAAATCTTCATCAGATGGTATCACACTCTTTGTTAATCTGGTAAAGTCAACAAGTGGACACAGTTTTGAGCAATTTGGAATCTGCAGTTCTTCAATCTTAGAGGACTCGCCCAGATAATACAAAACCTGTATTTAAAGAAAAGTTTATTAAAATATGAATGTTTCTTTTTTTATAAAAACTAAAAAGCAATTCTTCGTAAAGTAGGATATTTCAATTTTAATATGTTGATTGAAATAGGTAGAAATAAATATACAAAAAATGATAGAAAAGTATTATAGGAAAATTATCAATATTTTAATTTTATTTATTTCTGTAATTATTTTCTTAAAATTATCTTTCTATAATTAATTTCCTATAATCGCGAAAAAATTATAGGAAAATATCATTTTAGGCCTGTATTGATATATTTAAAAAAATTTTTTTATACCTTCACATAATATATTCCGTCCTTTAGAAGCAGTTCTACTATTAGAGCACTGGAGTAATTTGGCACGTGTGTATTTTTCAAATTGAGAGTAGCAATAATTGCTGATACAGAAGTATCGTGTGAGCTATATAAATATATCTTGCGATTTGTGTTTTGGCTTATAGAGCTTTTATTTGCAACTGCCAGCATGCTTTCAGAAATCTTTCGTAAATATTGCCCTAAAAATAAAATTTTAACGTTTTAGAGCATATGAAATAAAATTTAAAACACGTTTAAAGGATTTAACGAATTTTTTAAAATTTATTTTTAAAGAATTATGTATATGGAATTTTAAGGAATTAAACAAATTTCAAAAAGTTTTCAAGATTTAATGAGATTTTAATGAATTTTAAGATTTTAAAGAATTTCTATATTATTATTGAAAATTTTTACGTATTTTTAATACATTTCTGTCAGGGAAATTGAAAAATTGAGTCTTGTGGCCACCCTGTGTTACTCTACATATATAGCATAAAAATGATATACATAAAAGAATTAATTTATACCTCCAAACATTTTTTTCAGCACATCATTATAATTTAATATTTCCAGTTCAGTTAAAGAAGCTTCTAAAAGTTCCCCAGAGGGAAATAGGTCATGTGTCCAATTTGGAAGCTTTAAATCCATCGCCTGTTGTGATTCAAAATGACCGTAGAGTGAATAAAGGTCAAAAAGATCTGTCAAGTTCTTCCCTGTAAATCTTGTTACGTTCTTCATTAAATTTTCAAAGCGTGCTAATTTTTCTACCACTTCCGGTCTTTTCTGCACTTTAATATAATTTGTATAAAACCTGTCAAAAAATTCCATTAATCAAAAATTCTTTACAATACATATTTCAATAATATGTATTATAATCGGCAAAATTAAAAATTAAAAAGTTCTAGAAATATATTGGGTTGAAGTTTCAAACGTCTAGTCTGACGAATTTGTTTCATTATTTTTATTACATTTATTTTTTATATTTACATCTTTATACATCTATACATTTTTACTATTTTATTTTTTTATTTACTAGCAGAAATTTACCTGACGTTTCTCAGGATTTTAAAAGTTTTTAAGGGATTTCGTATATAGAGACTTTAAAGAATTTCAGGAAAATTCATAGGATTTTAAAAAGAGTTCTAAGGAATTTTAGGTATAAAAAGACTTTAAGGGATTTAACAAATTGTTAAAGGATTCTGAGAGATTTTATTTCATTGTAGTGAATTTTTTGGATTTTTAAGATAGTTCAAAAGAATTATCAAAAGCATTTTTCAGACATTTTTATCAATTTATTTCACTAGATTTCAAGACACATTTTTAAGAATGTCACTTTCATCAAATTCTAAGTGATTTTTAAGGGATTTCAAGAAATTTCAAGTATTTATAATGAATTTTAATGAGTTTCAAAGGAATTCAAAAGATTTCCAAAGATATTCAACAGATTTCAAGCCATTTCAAATGATTTTAAGGAAGTTAAAGGAATTTGAAGTGATTTCAAGATCTTTCAAGTAATTTTGACGAATTCAAAGGTATTTCTTGTTATTTAAAATGTTTTTAAAAAGTTTATAAAATTGAGATTAAAAATTTGGAAGAAAATTTAACATAAAAAGTTCGAAAAATTTTTTAAATTAATTTCAAAATCTTTTAAAATTTCATAATATCTTAAAAATTTTTAAAATCTCTTGAAATCCTTTAAAATTCTTTAAAATGCCTTATAATTCCAAGATATCTTTTAAAAATCACTAAATCTCTTGAAAATCCTTAAAATTTTACGAAAATTTTCAAATGCTCTCAAACTTTCTTAAAATCTCTTAAAATTCCTTAAAATTCGTTAAAATCAGTTAAAATGCTTTGAAATCTTGAGAAATTTCTGAAAAAACCTTTTAACAATTTTCAACTCTTTTTAAAATTCTTTAGTATTTTTATCCCTTGAAATTCCTTAAAATCACTATAAATCTGTTACAATCCTTTTATAATTTTCATTTATAAAATATCTGAAAAAACCTTTTGATAACTATTTTCAATTATTATACTTCAAAGAAATTTTTTGCATTGAATTTAAACAAAAATTTTCCTGGGTGTATAGACGTCATGAAACTTCAATCCAATTATAAATATAGAAAGAAAATTTACTTACTTTTTGCACTTAAATATTGAAGGGAAGAGTTCGTCATTTCCAGAAACATAAGTGATGGGAATAGGTTGCCAATTCAATGATTCATCCCATCTTTGAAGAGAATTTGGTGGATATAGACCGGCAAGAAGAAGCTGTAATGACATTTTAGTTCGATCGAAATTTGTACTTCGGGCATAAACATCTGTTGGAATATAGGTGCTGCCCAAAAAGTCATTGTATTTCTGACGAATAAACTTTCCTAATTCGTAAGCTTTCTTCTTTCCTTTCTATGAAATCATTTTTTCATTATGTAGAAGAATCTACCAGAAGATTCTAGAATGTTCTTAAATTGCAAATGTATTGTTTATTTAACTTACATTTGTTAAGGCTCCATATCCTTCTGGAAAATATGAATTATTGAAATATATATCATTCGGATACCTTGCACTCAAGTCTGGTGTACGACTTCCATGTCTAAAGACCTAAAAATTAAAATTTTGATGGATTTTGACCATTTTCGCAAGTGATTTTTACGAAATTCTAAAGATTTTTAGGATTTTATAGAAAGATTTCGTAGAATTTTAAGGTATTTCGGGATATTTTGCGGAATTTTAACGGAATTCATGGAATTTCAAGAGAATTTTTAAAGCTAAGGAATTTTAAAAGATGTCAAGAGATTTTCATAATTTTAAGGGATTTTCTGATTTTTAAAAGGAATATTAAGAGGTTTTCACGAAGTGAAAGGATTTCGAAGGTTGTAGTAAAATATTAAGGGATTTCAAGAGATTCTATTTGTTATGAAATTCCAAGAGGTTTTTAGGAATTTATTGGGTTGAAGTTTCAGACGTCTAGTCTAACGAAAATTTTTATGTATTTCATTTTTTTTACATTTATTCGACGAAGAATATTCAATATTTAATATTCAATATTCAAGAGTTTTCACAATATTTCAAGGGATTTAGTCAGATTTTAAGAGACTTTAAAGAATTTCATGTAATAAAGACGAAATCAAATGAAATCCCTTAAAATATTTTTAAATTATTTGGAATTTTTTAAGTTTTAAATGTTTCGAGTTTTGGAAATATTTTTAAAAATATTTTTATTCCAATGGATATAAATATAAAAAATCATCCACTAGACGTCTGAAACTTCAATACAAAATGTGTTTTCAACTTACCACGTTTATCAACTTAAGTTCACCCTCATTGCTCCAGACAAAGTTTTTTACGAAGATAAAAATCAGGGCAATGGAAATAATGAAATGGTTCCGCAGCATGTCTGTACAATTTTTATTCTACAAAAAATCCAGTGCCTATTTCTTTTTCTGTTGGAAATACGTCTTTCATATGTTATATGATTTTTTCAAAAACAAAAAAAAAATCCCACTCACTCGGTCTTATTTTAATGTTGAGGCGCTTATAAATGGCAGAAATTCGCATGTATACATATATAAACACACGTACATACATTTTGATATACATACTAAATATAATCTTTAGCTTATCTTCTGAAAATATTTTTCCAAGATAATGTTAATATTAAATCAACTTACAAGTCGAACAAAATTTAATTTCATAAAATTCGTTGAAATTCTCTAAAATTCTTTAATATTTCTAAAATTTAAATAAATTATCTAAAATTCGTATTCTCCGTCTTAATAATCTTTTTGAAAACGAACAAACATTTTTCAGTTTACTGACAGACGTGCTGCCCTGCCTGTCCTGTACTAAAAATATCATTTCCCAGTTCTTTAAACGTTTGTCATGTTCCGCGAAAAGATAATCATAGAACACGTATCGAGAACAATTTGTTGTCCTTATTTCTTTGTGATATTTCTCTTTGAAGCAGGCAATTTTGATGATATGATGACTTCTGCAATCCACATTTATTCTCGGAAGCATTTAATGTAATGAAAGAGAGAATTGGGCTGAAGTATCAGACGTCTAAGTCAGACGGTTTATTTTTTTTTTTTGCAATACATTTAAAATGAAAAATAAAGTATCAATAAACTATTTACTGAAGCGCTGACGGTATTTTTCAGTTTAAAAACATTCCAAACAACAATAACAAATTTTTTTTTTATTCAATCGGTACTTTGTATGTTTTTCCAAAAACTAATAAAACGTACCTATTTAAACATATGACGTTTCAAAGGTACCCTTTAAAGGTAATATAAAACATAAACAAATTATATTTTTTATCATCGCTGGGGATGTGAGACGGAAAAAACCACCCTCCCATGCGTTTTCTGAACTTAGACGGTCGGTTTTCTCCCAGAAATAATAAAGTGTACCTATTTAAAGATAGGACGTTTTAAAGGTACCCTTTAAAAGTAATATAAAACATAAACAAATTATATTTTTTATCATCGCGGGGGATGTGAGACGGAAAAAACCACCCTCCCAAGCGTTTTCGGAACTTAGACGGTTGGTTTTCTCCAAGAAATAATAAAGTGTACCTATTTAAACATAGGACGTTTCAAAGGTACCCTTTAAAGGTAATATAAAACATAAACAAATTATATTTTTTTATCATCGCGGGGGATGTGAGACGGAAAAAGCCATACACCCCCGCGTTTTCCGAACTTAGACGGTCGGTTTTTTCCCAGAAATAATAAAGTGTACCTATTTAAAGATAGGACGTTTCAAAGATACCCTTGAAAGGTAATATAAAACATAAACAAATTATATTTTTTATCATCGCGGGGGATGTGAGACGGAAAAGACCACCCTCCCAAGCGTTTTCTGAACTTAGACGATCGGTTTTCTCCAAGAAATAATAAAGTGTACCTATTTAAACATAGGACGCTTCAAAGGTACCCTTTAAAGGTAATATAAAACATAAACAAATTATATTTTTTATCATCGCGGGGGATGTGAGACGGAAAAAACCATAAACCCACGCGTTTTCCGAACTTAGACGGTCGGTTTTCTCCAAGAAATAATAAAGTGTAAATGAATAAACAAGTGTAAATAATGAAGTGCAAATAAACAAGAAAATCGACCGTCTAAATTCAGAAAACGCTTGGGAGGGTGGTTTTTTCCGACTCACATCCCCCGCAATGATAAAAAATATAATTTTTTTATGTTTTATATTACCTTTAAAGGGTAACTTTGAAACGTCCTATGTTTAAATAGGTACACTTTATTATTTCTGGGAGAAAACCGACCGTCTAAGTTCAGAAAACGCTGGGGAGGGTGGTTTTTTCCGTCTCACATCTTCCGCGATGATAAAAAATATAATTTGTTTATGTTTTATATTACCTTTAAAGGGTACCTTTGAAACGTCTTATGTTTAAATAGGTACACTTTATTATTTCTTGGAGAAAACCGACCGTCTAAGTTCAGAAAACGCTTGGGAGGGTGGTTTTTTCCGTCTCACATCC
>UCOK01014545.1:0-10002 GCA_900474325.1 Synergus umbraculus | reverse complement strand
GTATATATATATATATATATATCAGGGCCGTACGCAAGAAAAAAAAAAAGTAAGTAAAAAAAAATTTTAAAAGTAAGTAAATGCGCGCGCAGAGTGCGCGTTCTATATATATATATATATATATATATAGAAATCATGTTGGGGAGGGTTCGAAATATTTTTATGATTAATTCATATGTTACAATAAAAAAATTTCCTTCAAACGATCTTCTTTGATGTACGGTAAAAACTTATTTTGAATTTTAATTTGTATATAGGGGGGGGGGGGGTTGAACCTCAAAAAACCCCCCTTGCGCACGGCCCATATATATATATTACAGATATATTTCTACAGAAACAGATGCAAACTAATTGAATAACATTGAAACATTCAGTTTCAAGAAAATTAGAAAAGAATTCAGCATTTGAGGAATAATTTTAGACCATCCAGCAAAATTAGATTTTCATTTCATTTTTTTATTTCCCTGACTTTTCCCTGACTGTAAGACAAATTTCCCTGACAGAAAAGTATTAAAACAGACGAAATCCCTTCAAATTCGTTAATAATTCATGAAAATCCTTAAATTTTCACTAATTGTTTTAAAATTCCTCAAAATCATTTCAAATCCTTTAAATTCTTCAAAAAACTTCAAAATCTTTGAAAATTTCTAAAAAATCTCTTAAAATGTCCTACAATCCTTCAAAACTTCACTGTAATATTAAAATCCTATAAAATGTCATAAATTCTTTAAAATCTATTGAGATTCCATGAAATCCTTCAAAATTTCACAAAATCTTTTAAAAATCTCTTGAAATATTTCAAAATTCCACGAGGAACTTTAATATCTTAAAATGCGTCAAAATCTTTTTAAATTATTGGAAATACAACTTTCTTCATTTTTATAAAACTTTTTTATACTATACGCAAAAAGAAAATATTTAAAAATCAAATGTAATCCGTCTTATACTTGCTGGACAGTCAGAATAACGCATTATTTAAAGATAAAAAAAGGACACAAAACAAACAACAAGAATTTATAAAAAAAATAAAAACTTACTGGAAATTGGTGTCGTATCCAACGTCGCCATATCCAGTTCCGTAACCACTCGCAGCAACGGCCCCGCTTCCGTTCCTCATTGGTCCAGCTGCTCCACGGTCATAATCATTTCTGGGTGCGTAATCTACTGGGCGACCAGCACCAAAGTTATCAACGCGACCGTAATCTACTGGACCTGGTGCTCCGCGGTTAAAATCTCCCGCCATTCCTCCTCCTACGACTGAATAATCGCAAACGGCTGAAAAGTAAAGTAAAACAAATTATGGGTTGCCAAAACACATTCGAGTGAAAAATTCAATGAGATAAGGTACCTATAAGATAAGAGATATTTGTAATAAAGTAAAAAACATTGCAAATAGAAGCCTTATTTTACTATGGTAGTGTAATAAATACAACCCAATTTTTGATCTCCAGCTTAGTGCAACAGGGTACCAAGCTCAGAATAGGTGCCGTCGATCGGCCGAGATTATAATTGAATATGGAGATTGGTCGATGTTTTCAGTATGTCTCGTGGGAAGCCCTTTTCGTGACTCGTGCAGTGTTTTTAGATTCGTCCTAAAAACACTGTACTTGTCAGAAAGAGGCAAATATACTATTCTAGTCATTACAATTCTTTAACATTCCTTACATTCGATAATGCAACAAGGTAAAAACACCAACATTAAACACCATGATTAAACACCAACCTCCGCGATTACCATAATCGGTTCTTGCACCGAAATCCGTCCTGCCATAGTCAGCTCGCCCGTAATCCGGAGTTCCTGCGGGGCCGTAACCACCGACAGCACCACCAGCTGGCCCATAACCGCCTCCCATTTGTGGCGTCGACGAATATCCACCCATTGGTGCTCCACCCACATTTTGACCGTAACCTCCGCGATCTCCGTAACCGGAATTGAAATCACCGCGACCGCTGAAATCACCACCACCACCTCCACGATTGTAGTCTTGGTAACCACCAGCACCACCACCTGGAACAAAATTTAGAAAGAGAGTGGTAAAACACAAGAAAAAAATTTTTGCCTAGACAGGAGACGTCCAGGATTTTATAAACGCATTAAAAAATCAAAACAAAAGTTCAAAGAAGAAGTTTTCGCTAGAGTAGCAATGGGCCAGTTCAAGTTGATTAATTATTTAACAAACTTCACAGAATAATATGCTTTCTAAACATGGATAATAAGATGTTTTTTTTTTCCTTTTTCAAACAAAAAAATAAATTATAAATAAAAATATAATATTTGAATGATTAACGAAAAAGATTAAATTTTGAACCAAAAAAGATGAATTTTTTTATCAAGTTTTATTGATTCAGGTCGCATTTAAGTGAAAATGAGAAAGAAAAAAAAAGCAATCGGGGAAACCCTGTGAAGTTCGTTTTTAGATTTCTAAACTTACTTTAGTTTACAAAAATGTGAAGATAAATAAAAATATACGAGAAATATACATATATATGTATTTCATTTTCACATTTTACAAATGTATCTTTGAAATCGACCATATTCAAATAAAGTTAATTAAGTATGGTGTCTGTTCAAGAAACTTTTTTCTAGCTCAAAGTCACTCACATGACAATTTCCCGCTTATCATCGAAACAAGGAGAAATTTTACTGAGCAATATTATTGATTCATGTTAAATATTTTTTTAAATTGCTAATAATTAAAAGTATTTTAAACATTTATGTAATGTTCCAATTACTTCTTAACTGAGAAGAGTAAGCAAATCACGTTGCATAGAATACTTAGGTGAGTACTGAGTCAGTTCAAATAAGGCAAAATGCATGTGTACCAAGGATTTTATGAAAACTATTCGACCGATCCTTATAAAGTTTAAACCACACATTCTACACATATTGAACTACATCTGTTGCCTATAATATATTAAAAAATAACATTTTTACTAATTTTTTAAACAAAAAAACAGTGAAAAAAATGTATTTTTTTCTTTTTTTTTTAATTTTTGTCCGCCATTTTGTTATTTTTCATAAATATTAATTATTGTAGGCAACAGACCTAGTTTTAGTAATACTGAAGTTAACCCACTTTGGTTTTTTTTTCAGCTAGCCGTTACCGAGATATCCCTGGTACCGTTTACCATTTTGATTTTGAGAAGCCTACACACAATCATTATTTTTAATATAAACATTGAATAAAGTTAATAATAAAAAAATTTTTTATGTAGTTTAACCCTTTAACGGCCAGTGGGACACATACGTCCCACGTATGTGTCCACTGGCCGTTAAAGGGTTAATACATGTTTTATCATACCTACAAATATTTATTTCCATATCGTTCATGATATACTCAAAAAAATGTTCAAAAATAGCTGTTTTCTTCAGCTTATAAAGTAGAATAACCCCTTAAACGATTTTCCGTTTAATCGTAATCACATAATCGCAATAACCGAACACCCGTTACCAAGCTGGTTAATCGTGATCATTCGATTAATCATTTAACCGAATAGTAAGAGCACTATAAAACACCCTATATTCCATAGCACACATGCAATTATTTTCGTAATTTCCACCGAGTAGGAAGAAAAATAGGATAAACTACAAGAGCAGAAATTTGAGCGTGTATTTCGCAGCAATATTATCAATAATTTTTATTTTTCTAATAGTAAAACTATTCTGAGAAAAATGAATAAACTCAACTCTCGCAAGTTGGACATTCTCGGCGGTAACGGAATTGTCTAAAATTTTCAAAATGTGTAGAAAATATTGTTATCTAACCATGCTCCAATTTTTAGCTTAATCGTGTATTTCTAAAGGCAAATATTTTTAATTATGTTCAGTACTTTTTGCATGGGTCTCCTATAGCTAACATGGGCAATCGCCACATTATGAAGCACAGATGTATAGTAAAATATCGTGTGGATTTTATGAAAAAAATCAAAATTATTGTGCGTTTAGTATAAAAGGTATAATATTGAAAAGAATAATATTTCTGTTCTCGCGAGACACATGGCGGGGGTAGGCAGTGACGATGTGGCAACACTGAGATGACATTTCAACAATTTTGACCAGCCCCCTGGCACTCTGAGTTGAAAATGTCCTGAATGTTGAGTAGTGGCCACCGTAGCGTTGATTGTTCAGTTGCCCGAAATTCAAGAAAATGCATGGGAAAAAGCGTAAAAATATAATTTTCTTCTAATAAAGACTATTTTATCGGATTTTTTTTACCATATATTAATCAAGAAAGTTTTATCTATTTTTTAAAATAAGACTTACTCCTGAAAAAGGTTAAATGCTCCTGTTTTTAATAAAAATTCGCTTTGATTTTAGGCGGTTATTTCAAATCGAAATTCTGTTATCCCCATTTAAATATTGATATTAATATCTATTGTCATTGTTAAATAAAAATATTACGTTAATATTGTAATATTATTAAAATTATATCATTCCATAGAGACTATATAATTTTATATTAAATTCTCGTATTATGATTATGTAGTTTAAAAACAAATTATTAATCAATATAATTGTGAAAATTTTAGACGATTCTTCAGAATCGACTTCTTAAATCGATTCTTTTTTGAAAATCCAAAATATATATATATATTTTTTTTTAAGTTCCACACACTTTTAAACATTTTTTTTTGCCCCAAAATAAAGCTCTATCTTTTGACGCTCTGAAGCACAAGATGACGTTTTTGCTTCCTCATAAAGGAAGCTTAATGCATTTCATTAAAAAATAAGAAAGTTATACTTAATTAATTTTTCAAAAGTGAATTTTTCGAATATAAGTTCTCAAACTTATTATCAGCCCTGCTGATTTTTTTTATCAAATGTCATGGTATTGAATCAAATCAACTTAAAATAACTGAAATGCTTTGAATCGAAGAACCAATTATTCGCGAAGCGATCGATTTTCGTAATTTCGAATAATTTGACCAGTAGCAAAAGTCGCGGTACTCAACAAACCTCTCCTGTCGTTATACGGACCAGGCCGACTGTCTCGTCCTCCGTCTCGACCTCCTCTGCCTCCTCTCATTGGACCGCCTCGACGATCGTCTCGCCGACCGCCGCCACCGCCGCCGCCACCGCCTCCTCGTGATTTGCCGGTGGACTGTTCGACATTGATCGTCGCACCCTTGAAGTTCGTGTTGTGAAGGGCTTTGATCGCCGCTGCGGCATCTTCTTCTCGAGCCATATGTACGAAACCATAACGATTCATTACGTCACATTCGGTCACTTCGCCAAAGCGAAGGAAAAGTTGACGGAGTTCTTCATTCCGACAGTTTTCTGGTAATCGCCCAACAAAGATCTTTGTCTTCCTCTGAAATCGAAAAATCAAGCTAAAGAAATGTATTTTAGTTGATGTAAGGGGCATAGAATTTCAAATTTTTAAAAATTTAAAGTTACCACATTAAAATATTTTAGAACTCACATTCCAAGATCACCACTGGGATGGCTTAAAAATTCATGGCAAATTTTTGTTATTGATACTAGAGGGTAATGATCTCCTCAATTTGACTTAAAATCCGAAAAAGAAGTGGGGAAAAATTAATTTTTGGAATTTTGAAAATAATTTTCCAGAGCTTGGGAGCTTTAAACTCTGTTTCTCCATGAAATGGCCTAATATTTAACATTTTTGTTTTCATTGAAGACTTCTAAAAAAAGTTTAAGTTTATTTAATAAACTTTAAACCATTAGATATAGATAAATAATTAAGCACGGCTTAATTAAACATTTAGCACTCAGTTTAATTGGTTAAAAATGTATCTTTGAAATCGACCATACTTATATAGAGTGAATTAAGTATGGTGTCTGTTCAAGAAACCTTATTCTAGCTCGAAATCACTAACGTGATAGTTTCCACCTTATCACAAAAACAAGGTCAAAATTTATCGAGCAACGTTATCGTTCTACCGTTCAATATATATTTAGTAATTATGAAAAAGCATTCCATGTCTAAAAATATTAGTATATTTTGCAATCCTACACAGAGAAAGTTTTTCTTTAAATTATGCATTTATATCTGTAGAATAACAATGTATTATACAAGATGTAGCTTCTTGGCTTCAACTGAAATACATAAACTACAAACGAGTGTTTTCATCTGTTTTATAAATTCACATTGCTGAATCTTATAGATGAATATTTACAGTAGTAATTCAAATGTTTAGTATCCCTGATTTTGAAATTTATTATTCATAATGTAGAGATGTGTTTTTATGAATGAAGCGCTATCAATTATTATTTTCCGTGTACAACTCTTATCTGAAAATAGCATGCGAATAAAAATGTAAAACGACTTTGAATTAATCGGAATATATTCACTAGTTATCTCTACACAAAGAGAGTAACAAACAATGTTGTTTGTCTATTGGTATCAATCAAGCAGTCATTATATATTTTTTATGTAGAGAAAAACTTGATTCTTACCGGTGGGTTGGACGACACCATTTTCTGTGTCTGAAAAAAAACAAGCATTTCTATTAGAACTAAAGAGAAAAAGATATATAAGACTAAAACTCTAGTCCAGACTTGCAAAATTCGAAATTTAAAGGTCAACTTTAAATTAACTTCAACTTCAAAGGTTATAATTTTTTGAATTTTTAATTCAATATATTCACAACCCAAAAATAATTTCATCTTCGACCGGAAATAAATTACGAATCTAAACTAATTTTCTTCTCAAGGTTTAATGTACGAAAAAATAAAAAAATTTTGCCTAAGGTTCGAAATCAAAAGCGCAAACTATTTTTAACAAATTTTGCAAACATATATATAAATTAAAAACGGATATTTTAAGACTATACTTTCTATCTAGATTTTCAAAGTATAAAGTTTGAAAACATTTAAATTTAGAAACAAAAAACTATTGGAAACCTTTGGACAGTTTATAATTTTATAAAAACATATTTACAAAAGTATAAACATAGATTTTCAAAATATTAAAAAAAAAACTCGAATTTAAGAAAGATTTGATTTATAAACTTCCTACATTATTCAAAGCGTCTAACAACCAAAAGACAAGTAGGAGCAACTCAAATTTTTTGAAGCTTTAACTTTACATTTCTCATTTTTTTACCAGGTATTCGTTTTTTTTTTTTTTTAATTTTTACATCCTTTTTTTATTTTCGGAAATTTCACGTGTCGAGAATTATGTTTTCGGTATTTTTCCACAGTCGAAATTTTAGGTTATCGCGATAAAGACGTATAAAAAATGCATAAGAAAAAATTGATAACTTTACGGAAAACGTGGTCGCGTAAGTAAGATAAAAATCGCTTTCGTTCACAAACAGTTTGTTATAACAAAAAAATAGCCGTGTTGTTACAATTAAATCTTTCAAAAATTAGACTTGAAAAAAATGATGTCTCTTAAAATAAAAATAAAATTGAAATAAGGGGCGAAAAGTAAAAAATTAATGTTTGCTTATGTGTGTCGCCATACGTATAAGCATCGTAGCTTCGAAGGAATTCAAAGATGATGCCGGTTGGCGTTACTAATCGAACCCAAAGGCGAAATCGTGTGGCCTTGGAAAATTATTTTAAATTTTCTTTCTAACTCCCTTGACTTCAGAGAAAAAAATGCAACAGATTAATGTAAAGTATGGACTTACATATGGATCCGACGTTTTGACGAACTAAAATGAAACAAAAACGACGAATATTAACGAAACAAAGCTTTCGCACACAAAACTATGACTGAATGAAGCAAAATGGCGATGATGTCTAAAAAGTAAAAGTGAGTAATAGGAAACAGAAGAGGGCAGCACCAACATCATCACGTGACAAGGTAACGAATGTCAGATGCTTCGATGCGAAAATTTTAAAAAGTTTAATTACATATATATTGAATTTATATCCTATTCCTACCCTTATATTGTAGAAAATTCATGGCATGAAATCTCGAATTGAACAAAGTCGAATATCGAAAATCTCGCATGAAACTCGAAAAGTATCTAAACAAGAGGTAGGTATACAATCAGGGTTGCACGGTTACGCGTAACTCGGACGTTTATATGTATAATACGTATTTTACGTATTGTACGTAAAAAATGTAATAAATGTATAAAATGGCGGATTTAAAAGGAGTTTGGGGGGAAAAGAGCATAACATAACCTCAATTATTCAAGAATTAGGTTATGTTTACTTTCTAAATATGAAGCGCAGTCGCCATCTTGAAAACGTAAATTACATGTAAAAAACTAGAGACGTAAATTACGTCAAAAACCTCATGTAATTTACTTAAGGTATATTACGTGTGCAACCGGTAGGTATACAATCGAACAAAATCTCGATTGACCAAGATTCCATTTGGCCAAAAAATGGTATAGTTTGTGCTGATGAGAAAAAGTGTTATGAAGACGGTCGAGCCAGTGCTCTCAAACGGGACTACCTGCGCGCGCAGCACGTGAGACTTGAGAGCACTGGCACGACCGTCTTCATAACACTTTTTCTCATCAGCACAAACTATACCATTTTTTGGCCAAATGGAATCTATGGTTTAGCGCAAACACGCAACGCATTCCGGACCCATGGGACGCCACCGTTAGTGGCGCGTTCAGATTTCCCACCCGGGTGCACCTCGGGTACTGCGTCCTTTTCTGACAAGTCGAAATTTCAATATGTTAGAAAAGGACGCAGTACCCGAGGTCAACCCGGGTGGGAAATCTGAACGCGCCATCAAGGCCTGATTACACGCTTTTAGGGAAAATGTCCTTCTTCTCACTCTACCATGTGACTATCCCATAAGTATGTCTCATTCTCGCACATTTTCCGGGTAAAATGTGTGGAAAATGTGGAATGAGACAAACTTATTGGATAGTCATACGGTAGAGTGAGAAGAAGGACATTTTCCTAAAAGCGTGTAATCTGGTGTAATCAGACCTTTAGGGTCGCGTCTCATGTATCCGGAATGCGTTGCGTTTTTGCGCAAAACCATAAGAGTGAGAGAGATGGTCGTATTAGTGCGCCTCTCTTACTCTCATGGTTTTAGGCAAAAACGCAACGCATTCTGGATCCATGGAACGCGACCCTTAGCGGTCCATTTCTATATATCGATGGTTGCGTGTGCTACCAACCCGCTTTTGTCATTTGTGTGTACAGTAACATGCAACGATGCCTTCCTCTTTTTTATAACGACCTAACCCTGATTTCCATAAGATTTTAATGCAAAACAAGGTTGGGTCGTTACAAAACAGAGGAAGGCATCGTTGCATGTTACTGTACATCATCGACATATAGAAATGGACTGCGGCACACTGTAGGCAGTGTCTTCAGCAGTGGGATTCCGAGCACACGAATCCGAACGGACCTCTCTTTCTATCCTACGGTGTTAAAAAGAGAGATCCGTTCGGATTTTGAGCTCGGAATCCCTCTGCAGATCGTGGGATTTTTCGGCCCTTACTCTACGACCGACGAGCTCATGCTTTCTCTCTCTGGCAACAGTCACGAACCTATTGATAGAGAAAGATAGCATGAACTTGTGGGTCGTAGAGTGGGGGCCGAAAAATCCCACGATTTGGAGACACTGGCTGTAGGAAAGCGCGTGCTAATGCGTCAGAGAGAGAAGTTGCAAAGGGGTGTAGTTTTGTCCCTTTCTCGCCGAAGCTAATTGGTTCAGAGCATTTTCGGTGGGTAGAGCTTGGTGGAACTCAACCAATTAGCTTCGGCGAGAAAGGGACAAAACTACATCCCTTTGCGAATTCTCACTCCGACGCATTAGCACGCGCTTTCCTACATAGAGTTCTTAGTCGGTTATATTACTTCGAGAACGGTAACGAGAATGAGAATATAACCGAGAATATAACCGAGACTTAAATTCTCTAAGAATTTATAAGAACTTATGATTTTAGAGATTTTTATGACAAGGGAGATAATTATTGATTAATTAACCGATAAAGTGTAATAAACTGTTTTTTGTACTTCGATTACTTCTTAATCAGCTTTACACAAGTAGTAAATGAAAAAACTGTCATAAATGTGTGCAGAGTATAGGTTATGTTAGTCAGTAACAT